>RJWJ010009640.1:0-49393 GCA_004363605.1 Indri indri | reverse complement strand
TTTAATTTTTTAAAACTTTTTGACTGTTTTGTAATAACACTTAGCTTAAGACACAAACATGTTATACAGCTATACAAAATATTTTCTTTCTTTAGGTCCTTATTCTGTAAGCTTTTTTCTATTTAAAATTTCTTTTTCTTTTACTTTTTATACTTTTTTTTTTATTAAAAACTAAGACACAGGCTGGGCACAGTGGCTCATGCCTGTAATCCCTGCACTTTGGGAGGCTGAGGCAGGAGGACTGGTTGAGCCAGGAGCTTGAGACCAGCCTGAGCAATATAGTGAGACCCCATCTCTACAAAAAAAAAGAAAACTTAGCTGGGCATGGTGGTGCATACCTGTAGTCTTAGCTATTCGGGAGGCTGAGGCAAGAGGATTGCCTGAGCCCAGGAGTTTGAGCCCAGGAGTTTGAGGTTGCAGAGAGCTATGATGATGCCACTGCATACCAGCCCAGGTGACAGAGTGAGACCCTGTCTCAAAAAACAAAACAAAACACTAAGACACATGCAAATCAGCCTAGGCCTGCACAGGGTCAGGACCATCGAGATGTCACTAGGTGATAGGAATTTTTCAGCTCCATTACAATCTTATGGGATCACCATGGTATATGTGGTCCATTGTTGACCGAAACATTGCCATGTGGCTCATGACTATAATCTCACAGAAAGTAGAAAAAGCAGACATAGCAGGAGATAGAAAATAAGAAAATTAAGGTAGTCTGACATCTGAAAAACAGGCATTCCAGAAAGAAAACAGACAAAATGGTGAGTAAAAATTTTTAAAAAAATAGTCCAAAACATCTTCCAAAGCAAAGGACATGAGTTTCTGGCTTAAGAGGGTCCAGCAAGTACCCACAATACAAGAGTCGCACCAAGTCCCATCACTGTGAAAATTTTAGAGGCAAAAAGCAGATCCTAAAAAACACAGGGCTCAACAAAGGACCAGGAATCAGAACTGCATTAGACTTATCTACAGCGATACAGACCCCAAAATACAATTCTTTCAGAATTCTGAGGAAAAAAAGACTCCATATTGAAGTTTCTTATTAGCTATCCAGTATGAGAAAAGAATAAAAATATCTTTCTGCGTATAAGCTGCACAGTGATCTCCCATGCACGCCTTCTCAGGAAGCCACTGGAGGAGGAACTTCACCAAAGTGAGGGAGTAAACAGAGAAGGCAGCTGCCCCAGGGGCCGGGAAGGAGGGACAGAGGGAACCCGGGAGGTGCTGGAAAGGGCTCTGCATTAGCCCTGCAGGGCAGCTGGCCCGCTGCAGCAGAGTGAGGAGGACTCTAGAAGTGTCCCCAAGAAGACATTGATAAAATACA
Organism: Indri indri; assembly: GCA_004363605.1. NCBI lineage: Eukaryota > Metazoa > Chordata > Mammalia > Primates > Indriidae > Indri > Indri indri. Next base: position 48,066 of record RJWJ010009640.1, on the reverse strand, counting down.
CCAAATGCATTTTAATGTGTGGAGAGAACGTGCTCCTGGAGGTCTCACGGATGGGTTAGTGAAGAGGGATGAGGGTGAGGTGCGACCGCGGCCGCGGGGAGGGAGCACGTGCAGGAGCAGACGGGCTGTGGAGGCAGCACTCAGGCAGGGGTGGGGGCAGCCAGTCTGGCCAGGAGTGAGGTCGCGGGCGCCACTCTGCCCTGAGACTTGGGTGGCTTCCTGTCAGGCATCCACACCTCCCGTCACGCAAACCCAGACTTGAGTGTAAGTAATCGAGACCCGAGAACTGGAAGGAGAAGAGATAAATAACTCTGCTGACAGGTTTCACCAAACTGCTGTGCCTTCTGACCACACGCGACAGTGTTTAAATTCAACAGCACACCCGGCGCCAGATCTTGGTTTCTAAATCCTAGTCTTCAATGAAAGGATCCAGGGCTCCTCGGAGAAATGGCTGATTCTGGGGCTGGGTTAGGGAAGGCACAGGATAAGCGTCCAGTGTCTTGTGGTAGCACAAAGGAAGGAAGTGCCCAAAATGAAAAGGACGAGGACCAACCTCAAAGAGTCTGTGGCCAAAGACGTGACAAGGAGAGCCGCAGCACCAAGCCATTCGCCAAAGTATAAGTAAATGTACATGAGTAAAGTAAAGTAAATGTACATGAGTCGTGCTGACATAGATGGTTGAACACATAAATAAATGGGGAGAAGAGAGTTTCCTTATAGGATAATTCTGTGTGTAACGTATGTAGATATTAACCCCCATCCAGGAGGTGGAGCTTAATCCCCCGACCCCGCTGCCTGAACGTGGGCTAGATTTAGTGTCTCACTTCCGAAGAACAGAGGGAAAGGGAAAATTCATACTTTTCAGTGGAGAAAGCTGGCAGACACGCCTTCAACCAAGCCGTTAGCAGCGAAGGACATGCTGACATCACGCACCCTGGGAGGGCGGATGGGCAGGGCACTTCTCTGGTGCCCTTCCCATCAACCCGTGATCCCAGGCCCAGTCGTGAGGAAGACGTCAGGCAAACCCAAACTGAAGGGCAGTCTATGAATACCTGGCCAGCACTCCCCAAAATGGTCTAGGTCGTGAAAACAAGGAAGGACTGAGAAACTGTCACAGGCCAGAGGAAAAGATGACAACCACGGGCAACGTTACCCTGGGTCGGCTTCTAGAATAGTAGAAGGGCAGTAAGTGGGAAAAGTGAAATCCAAACAAAGTCTGGAGTCCAGTGAGTTAACAGTAACGTACCAATGTTGGTTTCTAACTTTGAAAATACCACGCTGATGTAGAATGTTAGCATTGGGGGACTGGGCACACAGGAGCTCTGCGCTACCTTTGTAACTTTCCTGTAAATCCAAAATTATTCCAAAATAAAAAATGTATTTTAAAATAGCAATAACAAAAGCAGAACTTTAAAAGTAACTCCCAAACAACAATCTGTGCCTGAAAAGTAAAATATACACGGCTCAATAACTTAGGTTAAAGAAAAAAACCAAAAAGAAAACCAAGAAGTGCGGTACCACGAGCTGAGTGGCTGTAGAGGCCAATTTGTGAGACAGCGGAGACCGCGGTCTGCGCTCAATGTATAGCTCTGGACACAGTTACCAGAAAACAAAAAGCCTGTGACTCACTGCACAGACGAGCAAAGGAGAAACACAAGCACAACCATCTCAATAGCTGCAAGAAAAAAAAGCATCTAATAAGTACTATTTAGGATTTTAAAAAACTCTGGAAACTTGTTAAATGGGAAAGTCTGTAATTAGATAAAGGCTAACAAACAAGCAAAACAGAAGAGAACGATAAAGAGCAAACATCATATAACTGGAGAAATTATAAGTGCTAGCCTCAGTAATACGACAGAAGTGCCAGGTGTCAACTACTTGTATTGACCGCAGTCCGGGAGATGCTGACCAGATCAAAAGACACAAAGGGGGAAGAAAGAAGGGACATAAAAATGGAAGGGCAGAGTCAGTAATGATTCTTGCAGAGCAAATGACTTACTTAGAAAAACTCTAAGAGTTGGAGAAGAGAAGACCTAAATGGCGTGAGATAACACCATTCTGTGGGTCAGATGGTTAACACTATAAATGTGATTTCCCCTAATCCATAAACACAATTGAAAAAGTTTCTGGCAGAATTTTATGTAGAAAATAAAGGAATTTTGGGGGAAAAAAGGAGAAAAGGGTCTTTTCCTACCAGCTATTAAGACACACTACAGAACTACACTAAGTAACACAATGAGATGCTGACATAGAAGCAGAAGCCCCCAAAATGAAGAATCTAACAACTTCTATACCCGTCAGTTTTCCCAATATCATAAGCAAAGTAAACTGTGTGAGATCTAAATGTGAAAAGTAGAGTATAAGGTAAATAAAGAAAATGTAGGAAAATCTTTGCAATCTCAGATTGGTGAAAGATTTCTTAAATCTCCCAAAATACAGCAATAAAGTGGAAAACCAATGGATTTAACATTAATCAGAATGAAAATTTTATTCAATACAAAATGACAGATAAAAGTTAAAAGATGATGACAGAACAAAAGATATTTTCAGTGGCTAAATCCATAAGAGATTAACATGTAGAACACACAAAGAACTCTAGTAAATCAGCAAGAAAAGACAGAAAATCCAAGTGGAATATTATGTATAGATAAGAGTATATGGCTCAACCTCATTAGTAAATAATATGCATTATAAAGATTTTTTTTGATAAAGAGGTCATTTACTTTCCTTAATAACCTCACTTATTTTTCAAATTAGGATGTTCTTCCTGATGTTTAATTTAAACCTTTCCTGACACAATTTTTAAGATCGATTATGATGAAGCTATTTGATCATCGGCATAAACTATACATGCACAATAGAAGATATTCACTAAGTGTCTGCATAACATTATTCCAAGTCTCAGCATGTTCTTGAGCCATGCCACTTTCTAGACGACAACTCGCATTGTCAGGAGAAGTTAAGAGGGAAATAACATAAAACGTCGCCCCCGGGCATTGCTCTGGAAGCAGGTCCCCTCTGCCTTGTGTGACTCAAGGCACGGGCCTCCCAGGGCCTCTATATCCATCTCATCTGCACTAGGACACGTCCCCCACCAAACCTGTTCTCCGTGTCCGTCATCATTTAAAAATCTTTATTTCTAACTTCTCAGTTTAAAATAATTTCAGACTTACAAAAGTTTGTAAAAACAGTATAAAGAATTCTCATACATCCTTAACCCCAAATGTTAACATTTTTCATAACTCTAGTATAAAGATCAAAACCAGGAAATTAATGTTGATGTAATCTGTCAGTCAGTCTATACAACTTATTCGAATTGGGTTCTTTGCTGCATGTGCGTCCTTCTTTCTGGACTAAGATCTGGCCCGGGATCATGCGGTATGTCTACAGTTCTCATGTCCCCGTGACTATTAGAATCCAGGGCATTTTCTAGGTTTTGATTTGCTCTACTTGATACTTTTGAAGACTACTGGTCAGGAATTCTGTAAAATGTTTTTTCTTTTTTTTTTTGAGACAGAGTCTTGCTCTGTCACCTGGGCTAGAGTGCCGTGGCATCAGCTTAGCTCACAGCAACCTCAAACTCCTGGGCTCAAGTGATCCTCCTGCCTCAGCTTCCCCAGTAGCTGTGCCTACAGGCATGCACCACCAGGCTCGGCTAATTTCTTTCTATTTTTAGTAGAGACGGGGTCTCGCTCTTGCTGAGGCTGGTCCAGAACTCCTGACTTCAAGCGATCCTCCTGCTTTGGCCTCCCAAAGTTCTGGGATTACAGGTGTAAGCCACCGCGCCTGGCCTAAAATGTCTTTCAGTTCGGGTTTGTCTGAGGTTTCTGTGTGATTAAATTCAGAATGTGTTATTGGCAACAATGCTACAGAAGTGATGTCGCACCTTTTACCAGGAGACCAGATGCTGGGACGGGTCGTCATTGGTGACACAGCTTGGACTACTGGCTGAAGTGCTGTTTGCCAAGTGTTACCACTGTACCTTACAGTGGATGCCTACCTGTGGGCAGAGACTGTGAGACCACCTCAATATTCTGTCTCAAAAGTCACGACTTTTCCCATTATCAGCTTTAGTAATAATCATAAGTATTACTGTGCTGTCTGCCAAATGCTGATTTTCTATTACCCTAACATATTTATTAGTTGCCATTCTACTAAAAGGTTTTTTCTTTTCCATCATTTCTTTATTCAATTATATCTATCAGTGTGAATTAATGGACAGTTCTTTCATTCTGTTTTTACTTATTCTACTTATCATTACTATCTTCATTTTCTAGCTCAAATGGTCCCCTATCATTTTTAAACTTCAGTGTATATACACCTTTGTGTATAATTATAAATTAAGACAAATTAATTCTGTACCATAAAAAATTATACTATTAATCGCAACAGATTCATTAGCTGTGATAAACCAGAAGCCGAATGACCAGATTAGCTTACCTAAAGTTAACGGTGGTGGTTTTGGATCAAGAACATATTCTTTTTCTGGATCTTCCACTCTGGGGCCCTGCATAGTTTTCTTAAGTCCTGTGTCTACTATTGCTTTTGCATCTCTTTTCAGAGCTTTGGATCTGTTCTCTTTCTTTTGTACTTTTGTCTTAGAATGATCTGCTACTGAAAGATTTCGAAGTTGAAGATCATGTAAAATGTGATCTTGTAAAGCAACTGCAGTGACTGCTAAGTTATCTTTTTTAGATGAATGACCCTAAAAAGTAGGAAAAAAGTCATATTTATAGGAGCATTATGTACTATATCATTTAGAAGAGAACCGAGGCTTTAATACTCAGCCTTGATGACACGTTAGACTAAATCTACTAGTAATGAATGCTTGACCAATTGCCACCTAAGTTGGCCCAAACCCCCTTGCATTTATGTTGAAAACATAGGAAGATGTATTCATTGAATTACTAAAGCTTTAATTATAATGAGAATAAATTTATTATGACCTATATATCTGTGTATGCCCAGACAAATCCACACTGCTTCACTATAATTAAACTAGACTCCAAGCAAATACTGAGGAGGATCTTGCACTTAAGCATATTGCATGCCTTTTTGGTGAAAACGTTATACATTTCCTACGTAGAATAAAAATCACCAAACGGCTTGGAGGTGCGTGCAGTAAGCACTACGGAAGACTGTTTTCCTCACCTGCCTGTCCACTGCCCCACGCCACACTTGGCATCTCCCATTCCTGCTGACAGTTCCTGGTTGAAGCAACATTTGCAAGCTATTTTTAATACTCTCGAATGGCTGCATTAAAATACATTTCACAAGTAAAATAATGTGTATATTTTTAAAAAGGACGGCGTACCTTATTTTTTAACATGCTGAATCAGGAAAAGTTGTTGCTTGGCTCTAACAAACCCTGTCATCACAGTGTATCATACTCCTTTGTTCTTCCACTGTAAAAACATCATCAACAGAAAAGTCAAAGTTAGAGCGTACATAAAACTCTTAGGATGTTTATGTGGAAGACACGTATTAAGAGTCTGACGGTGAAGCGATGGAAATGCCCCTGCAGTGCAGCACTGAGCTGAGTCTGATTCAGAAGGAGGAGCAGGATTCAAGCCAGTTGCAACCTGCTGCAGCCCTGTCCTCAAACAGTTCACCGCTGACTTGCAGAGAACATGTTAATATAAATGAGAACAATCCATTGCTAAATATAACATTATATATAAGCACAACAAAATTTCAAACTAACATTAGAGACTAAAAAGATCAGAGATTTGTAAACAAAAAAACCTCCTAAAGAGGTAACAGTTAAACTGGAATTTGAAGAGCAGACAGAGGGAAAGGAACACGTTACATTACAAGGAAAGCAAAGGCGCTTAGGATATCAGCATGGTATGCCTGTTACTCGGAAGAAAGGGAACAATGAAGAAACCGGAACGCAGAGGAATTCGCTACCTGCAATCTGCCCAGACACAGAAGGACCGCATACGGGGACAAACTCGGGTTCCAATCCTGCTGCACCACTTTGCTGGGCAAGATACTCAACACAGCGGCATCTCAGCTTCCTCATCTGCAAAGCAAGTACAGCACTGACTCTGCAAGGTTCCTGTAGGGGTAAAGAGACAACCTTTGTAAAGTATCTAAAGGGATCTTTTCACACAGAAGGTACTCCAGTTATCCCGATTCCCTTCACAGCTGGTGAAGAATTTGGAATTGGCCCTTTTACTTTTTGGACAAGGGTGTATTTTATGAAGACAAAAAAGTCCAAAATGTACTGTAATGGGGAGAAACAAAAAGTTATTCAAGTAATCTAGGGAAATAGTAGAGCAGATCCTCGCATAACATCGCTTCTTTCAACATGGTTTCGTTATAACGTTGACAAAAAAAAAGTACATTGGCAGCTGAGGTCACTGTCCAAGTGGGGTCTGCACATTCTTGGGGTCTGCACATTCTCCCCATGTCTGCGTGGGTTCTCTTCGGGCACTCGATTTTCCTCCCACACCCCAAAGCTGTGCACACTAGGTTCACTGGCGTGTCTAGACTGTCCCTGTCTGAGTGAGCGGGCGTGTGAATGTGCGATGTGACAGGAGGCCATCGTGTCCAGGGTCAGTTCCTGCGTTGTGTGCTGAGCTGCCAGGATGGGCTGTGGCCACCTGTGACCCTGAACTGGAATAAGCAGGTTGGAAAATGAATGAACGAATACAAAATTATTGTCAAATAATTCATTAAGTGTACAATAACCATACAGATATGCAATGAACGATGCAGCACGAAAGTGCTCAGGGGCACTTTGTTAGTGTGGACCTGCGTGGTGGGAACACGTGCTCCTGAGTTTTTGCTTTGCAAACATTTATCCCAGGTTTAACCCACCGCATGAAGACCACTGCCACTCACTGAAAAATTGGGTTTTGATCTTTCTTAAATGTATGTATAGCTCACATTTATTTCAATGTTTAACATTAGAAGTGTTTTGGTCTTTACTTAGAAGTTTGGTGATGCTTTTAAGACCAGAAATATGCCATAGGAACTTAACTCTTGTTTGTCATCAATTAGCCTACGATAAAAGTGATTTCACTATACATTGTTTTGATTAAACTTGTAGTTTCCAGGAACCTATCAATGAGGTTAAGTGAGGACTTACTGTACTGAGGGCCTAACTGTAAGAATAGAAAGGAATTAATCCAAAATATATTTCCAAGGACCAATGCCTACATTAAATTAGTCAAACTGAAAGAATAAACTCACTAAGGAGTGTGTACAGACAGAAAAGTAAGGACAATGGAAGCAAATTGATGAGCTATCCAGAGTTTTAGGAATAAAAAGATTAGTAGGTGCTAAAATCCTTTGGAAACTTAGATGATAGTTTCTACTGTAACCTTTCCTGTTCCCTTTCAATTCTGGCATCGAGAGAGATTTGAAAGATGTTTCCATGCAATATTTCATCAAGACAATCTAGATTGGATAAATGGTATAAGGTATTAAAAATACTGAAAGATCACTACCAGATTTTTTCTACTTCTAAAATGCTTACAACCTTGCAGAAGATAGTTTGCATCATACCAAAAACTGTTTGATATAATATCTGGCCATCTACACTCCACAATTTATCTCAAATTTCTGCACTGTAGGCCACTGTGATTAATACTGAGGTAAGAGCTTTTAAAAACCAAAGTTCTACAGTCTCATTAAATTTTAGAATTTAAAATTTAGGACTTAAAGGTATTGGAAACTTTTCAAATATCTAGTCCAACTCCATTTCATAAATGAGAAAACATATCCAAACATTAGGTGACTCCTTCAAGGACACATAATTGGTCTGTAGCAATGGTTGGGTGAGAAACTTAATCCTTGTCCAGTATTAAAAGCTAATATTAATAGTGACACATGCCTTCTTTGTAAATATCAATATCAAAAACTAGTTCAAAGAGGTAGGGTTTGGTAGCAAAAACTACCATTGTGGTGCCAAGGTAACAGTCACCAATTTGTCTAAATGACCATAAGATAATTAATAAACTTGCCAAATAAAAATACATAAGACACAAACATACAATTTTAAAAATACAATCCTACGGAGTGCCTTATCTCCTAACTTTTGAATTCCCTCTTTAAACATCTTTTTATGAGGTTCTACCTGTGATGGCCAGAAGCACACAAATATACATAAAGTTACATTGCTAGAAATCTCTTTAAAGCTTAAACCATCTTTGGACTTGGTTCCCCCTCTTGTAATGGGTCGTGTTAAAGTTTTGGGGCCATCATAAATTTGCACCGCTTATGTAGAAGAAACTGCCACAAGTTAACCAGGAGTAGTACCTTTGACAATGCTGAGCCCTCACAGGGTGTGCACGGAACCCTCCCACGTGCCAGGACCCCAGCCCCACGGAGCAGGTTCCCACGGGAGTCCCCGCTGACCCCCGGGGCAGGTTCCCCACGTGCCACGACCCCAGTCCCACGGAGCAGGTTCCCACGGGCGTCCCCCGCTAACCCCCGGGGCAGGTTCCTCACGGGAGTCCCCGCTGACCCCCGGGGCAGGTACCCACGGGCGCCCCCGCTCACTCAAAGGCGGGCCGGGTTAGACACCGGTCTCCCGTGGCAGAGCGGGGACCCAGAGCCGAGAGGCGGCGTGGTGCGCGGTCCCCTCCACTCCCCGGCAGGACAAGGCACCTCCTCCCCGGCTCTGCCGGTAACGCCGGAGAGTCCAGAACGCCCACCGGCTCCGGCCTCCACCGCTACCAGCTCCGCTCCCCGTTGCCGTAGCAACCCCTGCCTCCGCGCTCGCTCCCAGCGCGCATGCTCCTCGGTCCCGCTCCGCCCTGGCGCCGGCGGCCGTACGACCACAGCACGCATGCTCGCAGGCCCGCCTCGCGCATGGCGTCACGTCCCCACGCCTGTGCGTCGCCGTCGAGGTCCGCGCGGGAGCCGGGCGCGAACGGGAATGCGGGACGTGGTGTGGGCCTCGCGCCTCAGCTGCGCGCCGTTCGCGCCCTGCCGGGCCCCGCCGAGTCCCGCTTCCTCCGTCGCTGCTCGCGCCTTGGCGTCGTGGCCCGGTGGCCGTCGATGCGCGCCCCAGCTCGTGACCCCCACGTGGCCTGTCTCAAGGCCGCTCTCGGGGCGCGGGCTGGCCGCGGCGTCTCCTCGCGCGCCGACCTCTGACCTCTGCCCCGGCCTCTGCCCGGCGCGGACCGGAGGCCCCCGTCCCGCGATGCGAGGTCGAGGTCGTTCCTCCGCGGCCTGCGCGCGTGGCGCCTGGACGTCTCCCTTCCTCTCCCCGTCCCCCGCGGATCCCGTACCGCCGGGAACCGCTGTTCCCGTCGTTTGAGTGTTTTAGTTCTTTGAGGTAAGAGCCTAAGTCTGGTCCCACGCTCCATCATGGCCGGAAGGCAGAGGGTTTTTCCCTCTTTTTAAAAAATGGCGGTGCCCTTATTGTGTTAGTTAAACTTACGCTGTACTTTTATTAGAATGAAACTAGGTTGAAAGTGCAAAGAAAACATACTAAGGCGAGTAGTTTTTTTTTACTTCCGTGAAAGGAAGGTCTAAAGTTACCAATGAGTGACTGGAAATCAATCGTGGATCATTAAGGACCTAAAAATTAACATAAATTTGGAATAAATGATGCATCTATGAAACATAATTTTAAACTCTGCTTAAGATTGTAAGTTTTCCTTAGTGGAAATGAATTTTCTAAGCTGGCCACTCCTGTTTTGAGGTTTGTAGAAACAGACTACAAATAGGCTAAAATTTTTGAGTAAGCCAAATTAAATTCATAATGAAGTTAATCTTGGGTTATTAATTTTTCACGTTATATTTCAAAGTTTTCCAACAAATATTGTAACCTTGATTTATGTTCCAGTTGGTGATCAGTCCAGAAGACAGGTAAGGGGCCTTTTTTACAATCTGAAGATTAATTCTGGAACAAGGGTGTTGATATAGCTTAGTGGTAGATGGGTAATTTGGATTCAGATTATAGACCAAACTTCAATCTAGACTTACTTTCTAGTGTCTTATTTTTGATAGTTTATCTTCCCAAACTATGGGTTCCTTATTCATGAAGGGGAACTTGTTACAATATTTCTCCCCTCAATTCTCAGCGGCCACTCTCTGGCAATAGCCCTGGCATCCCTGGAGTCCTGGGATGGAACTTGACGAGCCTCAGGTAGTCAGAAAGTCCAGAACCCTGGACACGGTGACTTAATCAGGGGTGGCCATATGTCCCAGGTGGGTCAACCAGGGGACTCAGTATTTTTGTGGGAGCTATTGGAAAACTTTAACTCTCCCTGCTGAATGTACAGACAAGAACAGACAAAAAATTGCAGCTGTTTGGGCTGTCTTCATCATTACAAGGTGAGAGCCTGAAACTTTTGGGGGCCACCCCATGAATTTTAGGAGGACTATACAGGAAGTGGCAGAGCTGACATTGGGACAGAGTTGAGTCCTGATGATAAGTTTGAGCCCTGAAACTAGCCCTACTCTTACCCTTTTCACTTACTGACTTCAGCCAGTTCTGGACTGGTTCTCTGCTGCTTGCAATAACAAGAATTTGGATGATAAATAGGTATACTATGACGACCTTAAGGCTTTGATGAGTTTAAAACATGATACTGTGTGTGCACTGCTTAGTACAGTGACTGCTGTTCTTTGTATCAGTTTTAAGGATTCTTGGACTTCATAAAGTTCTAAGAAAATTTTTCGTTTTTAAATTCCTACCCTCCATTCAAGTGTTTTAATTTTCATGACAGTTTTTCTGTCTGCATATTTTCTATTCAAAATAAGTTGATCATTCTTCAGTTAGCCACAAAGAGTATTTTTATTTATTTTTATTTAAAAGAGACAAGGCCTCACTATGTTGCCCAGGCTGGTCTTGAACTCCTGGGCTTAAATGAACCTCCTGCCTCAACCTCCCTAGAAGCTGGGTAGCTGGGATTACAGGTGCCTGCCACCATGCCCAGCTAATTTATTTCTTTTTATTGATAGGTGTTAGATGGACATATTTTGGGGATACATATAATTTGATACATTTATTATAATCAGATCAGGGTAATTGGGATATGCATCACCTTAAATATTTTTTCTTTTATTTACACTAGGAACATTTGAATTATTCCTTTCTAGCTATTTTGAAATCTATAATCCATCAATGTCAACTATAGGCTTTTGATTGAAAATTTAATTTGATAATTATTCCTTTGTAATTCTTGAAAAGAGCAGGGCTGACATGGTTGATACTTGAAGAAGATAATGTGAGGAACACATTATTCATTCTTCTTCAAGATAGTGTGTTCTGTTGAATTACATTAGATGCTAAGGATACAACATTTTTGGATAGGGTTAATTAACATATGTAACACAGCTGTCTTGGTCCCAAAACCGTGTTGTCAATGACTTATATTTTAACCTTCTGCCTTTAGCTTTTTTAAAAAAAGATAGACTTAAGAAACTCCATGGGTGCAGAGCATGTTTGCATCTTCTGAAAACCCCTGTAGAGTGTATTCTCCGTGGTACTGTTCAGTGCCCTTTGTTTAAACACTCACATGATTAATTTATTTTAGAACGTCAGAAACATTAATTGGATGTCCCAGGAATGGTGGAGACAGACGGAAGAGAAAGTTAAAGGTACGTGTGGAAGATAAGATGTTTGGTTGCTGTGCTTAGTCACAAGAAGGGACATGTGCTTTAGAATGATTAAGATGCACTTCTGTACTCCACTGTGCTGAAGGAGAAAGCTGCGTGTGTGGTACTGTATTTAAGATCCGTTGTACAAACACTGGGACAAGGCTGACGTTGCCTGTGCATGTCCAAGGAGGGGTAGCCCAGGATGGCAGGGGCTGTCCATTTAAGTGGAAAATGATATAAGGGGAAAATCTTACACTGTATCTTATCTGTGGAGAAGGCAATTCAGGGAAAATGTTCAAATACTAGAATTGGCAATTGGAGTTTATCTCCTGGGTAAGGATGAAGTTTTTTAAACTGTTACACTAGAGACAAGTTGGCATCGTGTGGATTCTTCATGTATCCTACCCATAGAATTCGAGTTTGCCCACGTGCGTGGTCTCTGAATGTGGCACTGGGGGAAGCCTAGATCAGAATGGTTCTTAGTTCAACGTCCTCCTCATGTGTTTAATATCTTAATACTCTGCATTTCTTCTGTTATCTGCACAATGTTCTCAGTCCTCCTCAGTTTGTATTGTTCTCTCCCCTCTCAGCACAGCCCTTGACACCAGAAATAAACTCAAGGAGCAGAAGTCGGTGGCATCAGATCCATCTTTAATTTAGCTCTCAATTTTAACCTTCACCAAAACTACCTTTTCTTCAATTTAACTTTTCTTAATCTTTGGTATTGCCTTTAACTTTCTACTAACACTTTTATATTTATTGTCAATTTCTATTCCTAAACTTGCTTCCACCCAGATTCTTTTTTCAGATAACTCCAAGGCCTTTCCCATGCTTTGCAGCGTGTGAGGCCTCTCCCAGAGTCCGCAGCAGTGAGGACGCAGGTGTACCGGCGGGGCTCTCTTGAGTGTCTTCTTCCCTAGAGATTATACTGTGAGTTTGTATTTAATAAATGAAGACGGGCTTAGGATGATTTTGTTTCAACTCTTCTGGAAAAATGTGTTTTTTTTCTATTGCTTGACAGACACACTATGATGACATTATTCCTGTCACATTGAAGCGGTGGTATAGCGTCACTGAGGAAAACTCTCCTGCGCAGGGCGGAGGGCAGAATCGCCTCATTTTGGTTTCTGGTCTGTAATACACAGCCATGGGTTTAACAAATGAGCTCCTTTAAAAAATTGTTTTCTGAATAGAAAATGGGGCAAATTCATTCTTTGTTGGATCCAGTATATTTAGAAGTACTCTATCACTTTGGTAAGGAACAGTGTCCTGCTGGGACCTCCCATCTGTCATGATGAAGATACTCACACTCACTACACTGATCACCATGTACCAGGCATTTACAAAATGTTGCCAAAAGCAATTATACGTACTCATTGTATCAAAGGACTATGGACTCTGTTGAGACATTTGTGATTTTCCTGTCCTCATTCAAAGTTTAGACAGGTGTGTAAAAGCGTTATACATGTCAGGTTACTGGTACAAGCTGTGAAGTAATGTGGGAAATAAACAATACTGATTTCTAACCACTTCGGCTAAAGTAGAATTTCTCTAAAAATTGAATCAGTTGATGCTCTGGCATGTTCAGGATATCCAGAGAAAAGCGATTTCGTGATTAAATCCACGTAAGTGTTTTAAGTTAATAGATTTTATATATTTAATACGTTTTACAGATAAATGGGGCAAATAGAAGAACTGCCATATCCTCCCTCTCCTTGGGAGTTTCCCCTTATTAACATCTGTTTGTCTGGTGTATTTGTTAAACAGTGGATGAACCAATGTTGACACATTCTTATGTATCAATAAGGATAACATTAGAAATCACTCTTCATTTAGTTCTAAGGGTTTTGACCAATGAAAAATGTCACGTACCCACCGTTAGGTTATCATTCAGAGTAGCTTCACTGTCTTACTCCTTACTCCCCCGATCCCTGGCAAGCACTGTTTTTTGCAGTCTTCATAGTTTTGCCTTTTCCAGAATGTGTAGTTGGAATCCTACAGCAGGTAGCCTTTCAGAGTGGCTTCTTTCATGTGGCAGTAAGCATTTAGGGTTCCTCCGTGCCTTCGTGGCGGGCTCACTCTTGTCTTTGTTGCTGAACAATATCTGCTGTACCGTGGTGTTTACCCACTCACCTACTGGAGGACATCTGGGTTGCTTCCAGTGTTTGGCAATTATGAATAAAGTCGCTGTGAACATTTGTGTGCAGGTTTTTGTGTGGACATAAGTTTTCGACTCATTTGGATAGATACCAAGGAGCACAACTGCTGGATCGTATGGTAAGAGCGTGTTTACTTTCGTAAGGCACTGCCACACTGTTGCAAAGTGGCTGTACCATTTTGAATCCCCACCAGCAAAGAATGAGAGTTCCTGCTGCTCCACATCCTAGAATCTTATAATTAAATCTCCACTGTTTTAGTGGGTCAGCGTCCCTTAGCTGTGACCTGCAGCAGAGTTCCTTAGCCTCCCCCCCCCCCCCCCCCCCCCCCCCCCCCGTGTGACAGGAAGACCAGGGGAAACTGAGTACATCCAGTTGTTTTTTCCTGAGGTCAGACAAGGCTCTCACAAGACGGTTGCCATCGAGGGCAGGTGCCTGCCATGAAAAAGAGAAAGCTCGGGGTGTATTTCAAAATGGTTACTTTCCCCTCCTACTGCCTGCCACAAACAGGAGATTTTTCTGTGATAGTCACCGTGACGTGAGAACCTGGTCAGGCTTCTGTAGATAAAATTCATGAAAGTTTGGGAGTACCTTAAGAGTGGGCCTCAGTGGTTTTCAACTCTCAAGCCAGTCCACATTGGGCATCCAGGAATTTGCTTATCGCCATGTGAGTGTACCTGGTGTTTGCCGACTCCAGCAGTGGCTTTTGCACCTCCCAAAGCTGTACCTTTCTGTGTTCTGTATGCACATCTCCCCAGAGTTTTCCAGGTGGAGGTTTGCCTTGTGACCTCAGTTCTCTGGTCATTCTAAGAAGTATTGTTGATTTTCAGTTTGTTCACCCTTTTTCTTACTAGGACGATGGGAGTGATGATTGCAGGTTCTTCATATGTCCTGGTAAAAACCAGAATTTGTGGATCCAGATAGGCTTTTTGTTTCTTTGGCTTTGTTTTGTTTTTGTCTTTAACTGTTCTCTGGTTTTATTATTTCCTTTTATTCCCATTCTTTGGATATTTTTTATTTCTTATTATCGCTTTTAGTTTTTCTATCTTTTATAATGATTCCAGGATTTTTTTTACTAATTCCCTTTGCTCTCTAGCACCTACTGTTTAGTTTATATATGTTTTCTGAAATGTTCCCTTTTATTTTTACTTTCATAAATTTTTAATGTTATTGAATGATTTAATTTAGATATTGTATATTTTCATCTTGAGTTTTTTAAAAAATTACTGTTTTTATAAAATGATAGTCTTGTTATAAAATGTCTAAGAATATAGAACTGTGTGAAAAAGAAAGTAAACATATACATTTGTGTGCACACTTCACAGTCCACCACCAGGAATTAATTATGAACATATGATGAACATTTAGCCATATTTCTAATGCGTATACAGATGCGTAATGATGAAGTTATATCCTGGTAAACCCATTGTAAGTTGGAAATATCGTAAGTTGAAAATGCGCTTAATTTACCTAAACTGCCAAACATAGCTTAGCCTAGCTTACCTTAAATGCATTTCTATTGAAAGTGGATCACTTTCGCATCATCCTAAAAAATGTTAAGTGGAACCATCGTAAGTTAGGGCCTGTCTGTATACAGATAAAAGGATAGATTATGAAAATCAATTTGAGAAAAAGGGTATCACAATATATATGTTATTATTTAAAAATAAAAGCATTTTCCCTACATACAACTTTTGTTTAAAAATTTATTTTTTAATTGACAAAAATTGTATATATTTATCATGTACGTGTTTTGAAATATGTATGTATTGTGGAATAACTAAATTGAGCTCATTATGCATTGCCTCACGTTATTTTATAGTAAGAACATTTAAATCTCAACAATTGTCAAGAATATAGTACATTGTTATTATAGTCATCTAGTTGTACAACAGATCTCTCTAACTTATGTCTCCTAATGAACTGAAATTTTGTATCTTTTGATCAACATCTCTGCCACCGCCCCCCAAGCCCTTAAGTAACCACCATTCTACTATTTCCATGGGATCAACTTTTTTAGATTCCATGTATCAGTGAGATTAGTGATATTTGTCTTTCTGTGTCTGACTTATTTCACTTAACATAATGTCCTCCAGGTTCATACATGTTGCAAATGGCAGGATTTGCTTCTTTTTAAAGGCTGAATAGTATTCCATTGTGTATTTATACCACATTTTCTTTATCCATTCATATGTTGATAGACACAAGTTGATTCAACATCTTGGCTATTGTGAATAATGCTGAAATGAGCACGAGTGTGCAGATACCTCTTCAACATAACTAATTTTTTGGGGGGGATATGTGTCCACAAGCGGGAAAGCTGGATCAGTTGGTAATTGTATTTTTAGTTTTTTGATGAACCTCCATTTTGTTTGTTATAATGGCTTTACTATTTATGTCATTAAATATGAAATGTCTGATTTTAAGTCAAAAGTGTAGTTTATAATATCTCAAACAAGAAACAATACCATCAAAGCGTGCACCTAAACTATGGGCAGAGTTTTGCCATCTTAACCATAGCTCATGTATGCCAGCAGCAAAGAAACCTAGAGAGCGAGTGGCAATGAAATCTTGGAAGGCATTTTCCACAACTTATTGAGAATGGAATATTTTTCCTTGCAAGAAGTGGTCCAAAGCCTGGAAGAAGTAGTCACTTGGTGCAAGGTCCGGTGAATGTGGTGGATGACAGAGTTTCCAAGTCCAGCCTCTGCAGTTTGAGCAGTGTTGTTTGTGTGATGTGGTGGAGCATTCATTGGCTTGCAAGAGGATAGGCCTGTCTCTGTTGACCAGTCTCAGCTTCTTAATTGCAAGCTTCCTCATCATTTTGTCCAATTGGTTGCAGTAGACATCCACTGTAATGGATTGACCAGGTTTCATGAAGCCGTAGTGGATGATACCAGCACTGAACCACCAAACAGACACCATTAGCTTTTTTTGATGACTGTTCAGTTTTGGACCATGTTTCGGCACTTCATCTTTATCCAAGTATTATGCCCAATGCTTCCAGTTATCAAAGAGAATCCATTTTCATCACACATAATAATATGGTGTAGAAATGGTTTGCCTTTATGATATGGCAGCAAAAAAGGCACGCTTCGAGATGATTTCTCTTCTGATGATCATTTAATTCATGTGGAACCCATTTATCCAGCTTCCAGCTTCTTTACCTTGGCCATTTATTTCAAATGGTCCAATATTTTTGGAATAGCAATGTCAGAGCTTTCTGCTAATTCATGCGTAGGCTGAGATGGATTTGCTTCCACTACAGTTTTCAGCTCATCATTATCCACCTTGGTCTCAGGTCACCCACATGACTTGGTTTCAAGATTAAAATCACGAGAACAGAACTTCTCAAACCACTGACATACTGTGCATTCATTAGCCACATCCTTCCCAAACACTTCATTGAGATTTTGAGCTGTCTGTGCTGCCTTGGTTCCACGACGGAACTCGTATTCGAAAATAACATGAATTTTTTGATTTACCTGTGGTTTCACAAAAATTGCTCTAAAAAAATTTGACAGATAATTACAAGCCAAAATTTGCATTTGCAAGATGGAGGATGTACCTTCATAATAAAAATAAAACAAGCGTCAAAGTGAAATGTCAGAGATACCAACTTGTCAAACTTAGTATTTAAGGAAATTGGACATTTCATACTTAATAAGCTAATAATTTACATTGCCACCACCTACTGAGGTCACTATGAACATCTAAGGGTACAAGGCAAATAGATTGCAAAGCCAAAATTACAAATCCTGTGAAAGATTCAGGATTTAATGTAGCCGATGAAAATGATGTTGTATGCTTATAGGAAAAGCCATTACTTATTGAAGATCTGGCAGAATTAGACCAGGTAATAATTTTAGAAGAGAAAATGACACAAATGATGGTGGGGAAAGAGCTTCAAAAGAGAGAAGATTTACATATTGAAGGATTAAGGAAGGTCTTGGAAATGCATTGAAGAATCTCTTGAATCATTTGAAATGAAATGGAAGTCAGAGTTGAAGGTAATGAGAGTTACAATGTAGTTTTTCTGTCTGGCACTATTTATTCATGTTAACCATAATCATATCCTATGATCCAACCATTTGCCTCCTGGCTGGTTGTTGTAGTTTGTGGTCATGTCCACAATTCTCCACTCCCTTCATATCGTGGAAACAAAGACCAGCCGAACAAGAACAAACAGGCTATTCACTTGGAGCTCTCTGTACCAAGGAAGTCAGCTCCTTCGCTTGGATTACCAGGGGCTCAGAGGGGAGTGGGGAAGTGGGAAAACTTTCGAGGGGAGAAAGGGAAGCTTCCGGTTGCTGGCACAGGAAGCTGGAGGCGGCTCTCTGGAAGTAGGCATCTTATGTGAGTGGTTTGGGGAACATCACTTGGCTTTCTCTGGTTGGTGCTAGTTTGGAAACAGGACAAAACACACCGAAGCTGGCTGCTGAGGACCTGGAAAGAAACCGAGGTGTGGCTGAAACACCAAAAATGTATTTGAGCCCAGTTTAAGTGATTGCAGCCTGGGAAGCTCTTTCAAGTTACCTTGGGAAGTGCTCTAGAGAACAAAAAATTTCGAGTTTTTGAAGAAGAAAGGACTAATCAGGAGAGGGGTGATTACAAAAGTTGTGTTTCAGCAGCACAAAAATGATTTGGAAAGTTTTTTTGTGGAAAGTTTTTAAGTGTCACAGGTGCTTTAATTTGTACAGTATTCATTTAAATCCTTTAGGAGTTGCCACAGTGAAACTTCATTCATTTCATTTGATTGGACTGTTTTCTTGGTTATAAGCCTTTAGGTAGCAACAGTTTTGCTGATAGGTTATATTTCCATTCATATTAAATCCTGTTATAATAACTATCACTATCTCTTTATTACCCTTAAAAGCAATCACAGAGAAATTGAGTTGCGACTAAACTGAAGTTCAGCAGATGTGAGAGTTTGTAAAGATTATCCTCACACTGTGTGCACAGTAAGGCAAGCAGTCGAGTACTGAAGGGGGCCCTGGCTGTGACCGCACCCTGTTGCGATTGTTCTGAGGTGCTTTAATGCTCTCAGAGCATTTAAATAGGGAATAAAGAAATGTTGTGTTCAAACCTTTTTAGTGAGTTTAAATGTCGTTAATAGAAGAAGTTGTAGTTTTATGCATGTAGAAATACAAAAAAAAACCAATAATACACAAAAGCATTAGTTCTGTTTCTAGGATTGTTTTATTGTAATCTCCATCATTTGGTTTTGGAGTATTTGTATGGGTATTTTTGTGTTGTTCACAGCATAACCAGTTTTGGAGAGTTGGTGGTCAGGTCTTAAATTCATGTGTCATTTATTCATTAAGCTAGTATTTATTCAACGCCCATTTTATGAAAGCACTGTGCCAGAAACCATAGAGACAAAAAGGTTAAATCAGTTAAGAGCTCTGCCCCCACTGAGATTATAGTTTAGAAGGAGAAGAAAGATGAGTGTATGAAGAGGTAAAATTGGGGTGGAAAGAGCTGGCCCTCACGGAGAAGGGTGGAGGAGAGAGATGACGTCTGTCTGGAGGTGAGGGTGCAGAGTCAGAGACGGCTGGGTGGAGGGAAGGCAATGAGAAGAAAGTTCTGGACATGGAAAAAGGGGAGAAAACGGATTCTTGAAGGAGCAGGAAAGGTATGCAGGTCGAGAGGATGTGTTCCCGGACCTTGAGAGAACAGGTTGGACCGTGGAACAGGGTGGGAGAAGAGCGAGGGGAGGGGACAAGCTTGCAAAGAGCAGTGGCGGCTGAGGCGAGAGGGCGAGAATGTTCTGCGAGTGTGTCTGGTGGGGACTGGGAACTCTGAGCGTGTTTGGACAGTGCAGGGAGAACCCCTGGTCACTGCTGTGCTGTCAGAAAACCGATCACTGACAGGCACAGGTGCCCTGCTGAGAAGTGCTGTGTGCCTGATGGTGGGTGGGGACCAGTGTGGCCCCCAGAGTGCCCTGGAAGGAGGGCCTCAAGGTTTCAAGGGTGACTTGGAGCCTGGGGCACTGAAAAGAAGGATGTTCTGCTGGACGGAGCCAGTGCGTTCTCAGGTTGCCCAAGTGATCAACACTCTTAATAAAAAAATAGTTCCAGTGGGGAAAAGAGAGTTTTATATTCCTAACATGAAAACATTTTTTTTGCAAGAATTTCAATAATAACCTTTAAAACGTGTACTGCTATAAAACGTACGCATCTCTAAGCAAGTCCAGTGGAGTGCATTAGCTCTGCTGTCACTGCCACTGTCGTCACTGGCTGCTGCCACACTTCAGTCCTTTCTCGGTTGTGGGGGGCCACGGATGCAGCAGCAGCTTTGATCTCACAGGTTGCTATTTCCCTTAGTTCTATGATCATAAATTTCAGTCCAAATTGTGCAAATGTGGTTCCTAATTATTCTGGGTTGCGGAAGCTACCATGGCGCAGGGGATAAAGATGAGTGAATGTGGAATGTTGACTGTTGAGTTCCATTTTGAAGTTCCTGATTTTTAGGTGCTACCAGGACATCTGAATTAAAAAACACATTTTTGTATAAATTAAAAACTCAATTTTCATAGAATCCAAAATAACTTTTGCCTGTTTCCTTAACTGTTTATCCGCAGCATGGAGCACAGTGCCCAGTGCATATGGGCACCCAAAGAGCACTTGTTCAATTCATAATCTCCTTGGTGGAAGTAAAGTAACCTACTCCTTAAGAGCTAAAACAGGAGGATTTTTTTTTCTTCGAGGAAAGATTCTGAAATAGAAGATCAATGCACCAGTTTTTAAGCCATTATAGTAACTCATTAATTAGAATAAAATGTGCTCACCGTAGCGTAATAATGTTTGGGTTTTAGAAGTTGAAACACTTGGGTTCAGGCTTGGCTCTGTCACTAACTAGGTATGTGTACTCTTGGGCAAGCTGCTTAGCTCTTTTGTGCTTCATTGTCTTCATTAGGAAATTGGGAGTGATAACATCTGCCTCGTGGGATTTTTGTAGGGATTAAGTTAGATAATAAATGTAGAGCACTTAGCCAGTGCCTAGCGAACACCACGTGCTCAGTAATGGGAACAGTCTTTGCTGTTAGCAGTGGTTGCAGACAACCCAGGCAAAATTAATGTTTCTGTTCCAACTTTATTCAATGCCATTCCTTATTAACGGGTGCCTTGTGGTAAAAGTTTACACAGGAAAGAAGTAGGTTGTAGTACTGTTGAGTAATAATGAGCCTTGTTTTGATGCAGTCTGATTGGTTACAGATATACCACAAATTATTCTTAAACTGAGAAAATAGAGGCAACCTAACATGTTTTATTTGAACGTACACTATTCAGTTTAAACTTTACAATCAGTTTCAGACAACAGCAAACTGAAGCCACAGTTTTTGAACAATGGAAATTTCAGAACTTGTGGTATGTGAGTTTTATTTATGTCTTTTTCTTACTATTTAAAGCTCCTCATTCTTTCAGAATGTAGTAAAGTTCTATCATTTCAGACATCAGAATTAGCATTGAAAACATGGGATTCTTTATCTGGATTGATGAAAGTAATTTATTGTTTGCTGTGTCAAACACAGCATGCTATTTGTCACATAGTGGTTTGTGTGTCTTTCTAGAAGCTTTCAACTTTGATCTCAGTCAAAGTACACTCAGTAGCACAGATGACAGAGTTTAAAAAAAAAACAACCCAGTGATGTGCATTGTCACTCACAGAGACTCTAAATCAACAAGTATAGTGAGGCGGAGTGAAAAGGCATCTTACTTTAAAGAGGCTTGTACGTTCTTGTGAGAGAGCAGACCTCTGCCTTTCTCGGGAGAGACAAAGGTGTGGGACAATTTATTAAAGATCGGGTTCACTGTGTGCAGTCAAAAGGCACCTCTGCAAGGCCAGATTCTGGTCCTTGCCTGCAGTTTTAGGTAAACACTCGCATTTAAAAGACCTTGCGGAGCTGGGGCTCTGAGCACATAAAGGGGCTTTCTTAAACTGTCATCAGACTAGGTTTTAGAACGTGCTTTAATACTTACAAGGTTGATGTTTGCCTTTTAAAAAATGCTATTTGAGATAGCTTTTTATTTAACTTTCACCTCGGCGTGCCTTTTACCCAATTCGTGGCAGCATTAAGGAAACTCACCTTGTTGTGAGACCAGACAAAGATTTAGAAAAATGTTGCACAATATGACCTTTTAAAAGTCAAGGCTTTAAAAAAATCCTTGTTTAAACACAATAAAAACTGGATGGAAAACAAAAGCATATAATCTTAATCTGAACATTTGGTCTCAGATTCTTTTTATTGCACTACAGTTGATTATTCTGTGAGGTGAATTAGTCATTTCCTAGGATCGCTCTTGTACTTCCATTTCTTTTCTGTTTTTTAACAACGGCCCAGATGGATGAAAAGGGAAAACAGGGCAGTCCGGGATGTGGAACACTGGTGCATGCCTGAGTCCACACTCCTCTGGATTGTCATGCTCAGAAGGAACTTAGTTATTCTGTTCAATCTATTTGTAGAGTATAGTAGTAAGAACTTTAAGCTTGTATATTAAAAATATATTAAATATAAAAAATATACAAGCTTAATAGTTGCAAGATAATACATGGTATGGCTGTGACAATTTATTCAAGCCTTCTCTTATTTATTAGCATCCCCTTATTTCCTGTTTTGCAGTAGTAACACTCCTGTCAATTTATATTTATATACCTACTATATTTTTAAGTTCAAGTATATTAAGGTAAAAAATACATACACCTTTTAAATTTTATGGTACTATGAATTTTGACAAATGGCAACAGTCATGTAACCACCACCAGAATCAGGATTTACAGTGTATGCACCATCACAAAAGCTTTCCTTGTGTCCATTTGTAGTCAGTCCCTGTCCTCCCTCCTGCCCGGCAACGGTCAGTCTGCTGCCCTGTGGTTCTGCCTGTTCCGGAACATCATGTGCGTGGAACCAGACCACATGCAACCTTTTGGACCTGGCTTTTCCTCTTGGCAGGATGCATTTGAGAATCATTCATGTTGTGTGTATCGTAGTTCCTTTTTGTTACGGAATACTGAGGCATATTCCATTCGGTGAATGAATGTACTTGGGTTTGTTTAGCCATTCACTGGTTGATGGATATTTGGGTGGTTTCCAGTTTCTGGCAACTATGAAGTCAACATTCAACTGTCAGCATTCGTGTACTAGTTTTTGTGTGAGCACATGTTTTCATTTTTCTCAGATGACTATTTGGGATCGTTGGGTCATATGGTGTGTATAAGACACTGCTGCTGGACTGGAGCTGTGGCTGCGAGTTCAGTGGCTCCTCGTCTGAACTGCACGTGGCTTTGCCAGTTGCCCTGCCCCCGCCCCACTTCTAGCTACCCTGGTACTGTCTGTGGTGCTTCCCACCGTGGTTTAAATCTCGCTGACGGAGATGACCCTGAGCATCTTTTCAGGTGCTGCTTTGCTATCCATGTGTTCTCCTTGGTAAAGTTTGCCCCCCCTTTTTAATTGGGTTGTTTGAATTCATTATATTTTTTGGATACAAATCCTTTGTTGGATAAGAGATTTGCAAATATTTTCCTCTAGTCTGTAGCATATCTTTTGTTTCCTTAACAGTATCTTTTGCAGAGCGAACATTTCTAATTTTGATGAAGTTCAGTTTATTAATTTTTGTTTTTATGGATTATGTTTTTAGTGTTATATCCAAGAGTTTCTTACCTAACTTCAGGTTGCAAAGATTTCTCCCATTATTCTTCTGAAAGTTTTATAGATTAACATTTTACATTTAGATCTATGGTGTATTTTGAGTTAAATTTTTATATAAGGTGTGAGATTTTGACCGAGTTTAAATTTTTTGCATGTGGATATGCAATTATTCCAGCAGCATTTGCTGAAAAGACCATCCTTTTTTCTTGAATTGCCTTTGCATCTTTGTCAAAGACCAAATGGCCGTCTTCGTGTGGGTCTGTTTCTGAACTCCGTTCTGCTCCATTGATACGTGTTTCTTCTGTCCCTTTGCTAGTACCAGACTGTCTCGATTGCTGTACCAGACGGAAACTCTTGAAGCTGAATAGTGGGAGTTTTCCAGCTTTGCTCTTCTTTTTCACAATTGTTTGACTACTTTAGAATCATTGCCTTTCCATGTTAATTTTGGAATCAGCTTGAACGTGCACACAAAAGTTTTGCCAGGGTTTTGATCGGAATTGCATGAAATCTGTATGTTGGTTTGGGGAGAGTCCTCAAAGCCATGAATGTTGTATGTCTCTCCATCTGGTTAGGTTCCTTGTTTGCTTTCATCAGGGTTTTAGATTTTTCAGAAAATATTTTGTTATGTTTGTATCTACATACATCATTTTTAGAGCTATCATAAATAGTATTTTAATTTTTTTATTTTGAATTATTCATTGCTAGTGTATAGATATATGATTTTTGTGGGTTGACCTTCTTTCTTACAAATTTGGTAGATTCACTTAGTTTTAGAAGCTTGTTTTTGTATGTTCTTTGGGAATTTCTATTATCATGACATCTGAGAACAGGGGAAGTTTTATTTATGTGTGCCTTTTATTCTTTTCTTGCCATGTTAAACTGGCTGGGACCTCCAGTATGATGTTCGACAGCAATGGCGAGAGTGGTTCCCTTGTCTTAAGGGAAAGCATCTGATCTTTCTCATTAAACACAAGGTCGGCTCTAGGTGGTTTTAGAGATGCCCTTGTTAGATCAAGGACGTGTCCTTCTATTCCAGTTTGTTGTGTATTTTATTAAGATTTGATGTGGAATTTTAAGTGCTTTTTATTCACCAATTCATATGATCTTATGGTTTTCTTCTTTTGTCTGTTTATATGATAAATACATTGATTGATTTTTGAATGTTGAAGTAGCCCTGTGTTCCCAGGGTAAGCTCTCCCTGATAATGGTGTATTCTTTTGTGTATTATTAGATTCAATTTGTTAGTATTTTGCTGAGGATTTTTGCATCTGTGTGCATGAGGCATATTGGTGTGTGGCTTCTTTCCTTCTATACATATATGCTATGTATTTAATGTATTTTCTCTCTCTCCTCATATTTATAATAAGGAACTGTCCTCTACCTTACCCTGATACCCAAACTAGACAAATGTAGTACAAGAAAAGAACAGAATACATATATATTGCACATGTGAAAGTTTAATTAAAACCTGTCCTTGAACCTGCAGTCCCCAGGCGGGGACTGGAAGGTGACCAGCACCCTGTGTCCACCTCTGCTGCTTCCTGCTCTGCCACAGGGCTTTTCCTACAGAGGCAACCGCCATTCTGAATTTGGTGCTTCTCATCTCTTTGCTTTTGTTTATGTAGTTTTATTCTGAATATTCCTCAATAATATATTTGCATTTTCCCTGTATTTTTCAGCTTTATACAAATGGTATCACTGAAGGTCATCTTTTAGGATCATTTTTTTCATTTAATGTTATGTTTTTAGGATTTATCATGTTGTTGCCTGTAGATATAGGTCAGTTATTTTTTACTGCTACATCATTTTCTGCTGTGGTGAAGCTTGTGCCTGATCTGTTCATCGATTCTCCAGTCTTGGACAATCAGGTTTCTCTTCATTAGTTTTTTTCTTTCATGCTTAGGGGTGGTGTGTGTTCTTACTTGTTTCCTGGTATGCAGATGCAGGAGCTTTCCTAGGCTGTGTACCTAAGAACAAAATTAAGATAAGCAGTGTGTCAGCATCTCGAGTATTCTAGCTGTGCAATGCTTCTTGCTATCTGGTAGGGCACATCTCCCCATTGTCACCTTCTATAAGAATATCTTGGCTATTATTGGCTCTTTGCTGTTTTATATAAATTTTAAAATCAGCCTGTCATGTTCCATAAAAAGCCCTATTGGAATTTTGTGATTACATTGAATCTACAGCCTCTGGGGGAAAACTCATCGAAGATGCTGTTTTTGTGCATAAACATGGTATCTCCATTTGTTTTTCAGTTCTTCTTTGGTGTCTTTCAATAAAACTTTATAAAATGTCTCCATTCAAGTTTTGCCCATCTTATGTCAGACTTACGCAATTATCTGATGTGTCTGTTGTTATTCGAATGCTATTTAAAAGATTTTTTTCTGACTGTGACTGATCAAGAAATGATATTGACTGGTATATGTGGATCACATGATAAGCCACTTTGATAAACTCTGATTATTTTTAATAATTCGTCTGGATATTCTTTTGGGTTTTCTGGACAGTTATGTCATCTATAAATAATGAACATTTTTTCCTTTCCAATTCTTATGCCTTTACTTTCTTTTTCTTTCCTGCAAGCTATCCCTCCTGCCCAGTGTCGACTAGAAGAGAGAGAGGACATCATTGTTTTTTTTCCTGATAGTCGAGGGGATGCCTCTCGTGTGTCACCACCAAGCGACAGTCGATGTGGATTTTGGTAGACATTCTTCACGAGGCGAAGCATTGCCCTCTCGTTCTACCTTGTTCATGGATTAGTGATCTGTTCCCTGGGTGTGTGAGGAAGGTCACGTATGAAACCACCTGGGTATGACATTTTCCCTGGTGGGAAAAACTGATTCAATTTCATTAATTATAGGTCCTTTTAGGCTTTATATTATTTTTTGAGTCAGTTTGATTAGTTATATTTTTTCTGGATTTTTTTGATTTGTTTCAAATTTTTAAATTTACAGGTGTAAAGTTGTTTATAATAATTATCTTTACAGTTACTGAAGTGTCTACAGTGATGTCCCTCTTTTAACTTGGAACATCGGTGGTGGGTTCCTTCTCTTTAAGTTCTTGATTAGTATCAAAAACATGTCAACGTCATCAATCACTTCAAAGAACAAACTTTTGTCCTTTGATCCTCATTGCTGAATGTTTGTTTTTGTTTTACTGATTTCTGCTCTTTATGATTTTTTTCTTCTGTTTTCTTTGGTTTATTTAAAAAATTTTTCTTCGCTTTTGGGATGGATGCTTAGCTGCTTTATTTCCAGCTTTCTTTTCTAGTGCAGTCGTGCACTGCACAGTGACGTTCTGGTCAATGGCAGGCCACATATACGACGGTGGTCCTGTAGTATTACAATAGAGCTGCCCTATGCAGGTGTACCGTTTTTTATCTTTTATACCATAATTTTGCTGCACCTTTTCTATGTTTAGACATGTTTAGATACACAAATACTTACCATCGTGTTACAGTTGCCCACAGTATTCAGTACGGTAACGTGCTGTGCGGGTGTGTAGCCCAGGAGCAACAGGCTGTACGACGTAGCCGAGGTGTGTAGTTGGCTGTGCCATCTAGGTTTGTGTAAGTACATTCTATGATGTTCACACAACAACGATGATGAAATTGCCTAACGACACATTTCTCAGAATGTATCCTGTCGTTAAGTGATGCATGACTGTATGTACATTTGAAATTACAGGTTTTTCCATTAATTGTTGCTTTGGCTGAATCCTACAGATTTGATACTTTATGATTCTTTTACTACTACCTTTACTTGTATGCTGCTGAAATCTCTGTAGGTGAATATTTTCTGTCTTGTATATGATCGGCGTAGGATGGAGGGGAGGTGGAACCTGTGGTTTGTCAGCAAATGTGCACTTTGGTGGAGTGCACGGCACCGATGCGGAGAAATTTAGTGGCCAGGAAGAGAACCAGTCAGCTACCCTGTTTTGGTTGAGTGAGGTAGCAAGGCGAGGTATTGAACCCAGTGTATTTTCTTGGTGTTTATAATCTGTGACTGCTACAGAGCTGCCTCTAAGTCAGTTTGTTAAGGTAGAAACATTATGAACATACAATCAATTTAACAAGTATTTATTGAATGTTGTATATGTGACAGGCACTGTGCTAACTTCTTGATTTACAAAAATGAATTAAATGTGTTCCTTGCCCCTGAGCATTTTAAATTTTAGAGGAGGGAAAAAATACATAGGCAGCTCATTTCGGTGATGTACAGTGATGATGTGGTATAATGGTATATAATGTGGTACCAGGGGCCCCAGCTGAGCAGAGTGTGCACGTTTCGGGAGGTCAAGTCAGGAGAGGTTTGCTGGAATATGTACCTGAACTGAACTTCGACCTCATACTGGCCACCGATTCAGAGCATATACCACGTCCCAGAGGACATCACCCCTGCCTGCAAGGAGCTGCCACATACCTGGCGATGAAACTGAGCATCAAAAGGCTGTTCTGCCACTCTGGTGGCCAGCTGCTTCGGGGCGATGGTGGCCGTGGAGACCTTTGAGCTGCGTGAGAGCAAGCCAGCTGCCACGCTTTGCTGCGGTGAGATGAGCTCCCTGGTCAGATCAGGGTTACGTGGGCTATCTGATGACAGAAAAGGTAACTTGTAATTCCCTGGATGATGATTTTGGCAAAAGCATTGTGGGCAGGGAAAGCAAATCCATGCTGAGAGAACCTGTGCACTCTGCTCTCCCAGGGCAGAGATGCAGCCTGCCCGCCGACTCGGGGCAGCTGGTCTCCCGGGTCGGACGTCTGGGGAGCTCCGAAGCTAAACGACCTCCCGGAGGGCTGTGCGTGGGCCCAGCCCCGGCCGCCCGGGAACTGCTGCCTGCCCGGGAGGCGGTGCTGGGTCCCCTCTGTGGTGAGTCTGGAGACTGAGGGTGAATTAGGGGCTGGGCTGCAATGACCGGGACGTGGTGGGAGGAGCGGCCTCGCAGACCGAGGGCGAGGACTTGGCTTTGGCCCGACGTGCTGATGCTGGAGATGGGTCAGCGTGCTGTGGAAGACTCAGTCTTGGCAAATAGGTAAGAAAAACGCAGGCCCTGTCTGGAGGGGGCTTGCAGCCCGTCGGGGGAGGTCGGCCATATTAGAATCCACAGAAACGTACAAAGGCTGTGCTTGGGTGTTAGGAGAAACTGGGTTTCTTTCCATCCCTTACCTTCACGATGTAAATGAACAGAAGCCTCTCTTAGAAATAAAATGCGTTTGCAAAATAGAATCTCTTCTCCTGCCTACTTCAAGATTCATTAAAAAAATGGACATTATACTTTCAAATCCCCTAATCCACAAGTTAACAGCAGTGGCATGTAACAGTGGGAAAATATTATTCCTGGTGTGCAGTGAAAAAAACAACGAAAACTTATTTCCATCTCTAGATGAGTAACTACGATGGCAGAATTTTCTAAAACGTTTCCTGGTTTAATGTTGCCATTTTTTTCTGTGGCATAAATACGTGTTATTTAAAATGTATAAATAACCTCTCTGAGACCCAGTGATGCTCTGAGGGTGTCACACGCCATTCGCCACTGACTGGAGAGCTCCGCTGGAAAATCACTCCTAACAGGAGTACGGTCAGCGCAGGTGCGTTGCGAGTCTGTGTCAGAACCTCGTCTTTAGTTACAGAATGCTGAAGAAATAGTCACTCAGGTAGCAAAGATTGGCTTTTCAGCTGCTGTTTTACGGTACTATTAACTCAGAGACACCATTACTTAAATGTAATTTTTATTATTACAATTAAAGACTGATTTGATTTTATGAGATCATGCATTATTATTTTATGGAAGCTTTATAGTTAAATTCAATTTAAAATATTACTCTGTATTTAAAATAAAATATAAGCAAGTACAGTATTGACATTATACTGTACTTCTCAGGCAAATCCAATGTTAAAACTTCGGCGCAAGTGATTACTGTAGTAGAAACAAATGTTTGCTGACGTAACTACATGTAACTGAAGAAAAGCGAACCTGCTCATTCTGTTTGTGACATGATGAGCAAGTTGTTTGCTTGTTAAACATACCAAGTCTGATTAAGTTTACTGTCAATTTTTTGGTGACACATAAAAGTTGATTTGCTTTTAGCTGATTCTCCCTTGGGTGAAAAGAGCTTCACTGCTGCTTTACTGCTGGTGCGGGGCACAGTTGTCACTGCCGCCGGCCCCTCCACGTTGCGGGGCAGAGTTGTCACTGCCGCCGGCCTCGTTCCCAGGGAGGACTAAGGAACTGACACGAACGGCTGTGCCTGTGCCGCCGAGAGTGTGCAGCTGTCACGACGCTGTGCAGGCCGACTTATGACTTTAGAAGTTTCCATGTGATTTTTGGGAATGTTTTGTGGTTTTGTTTTTGGTGGAGGAAAAGAATGTGAAAGAGTATTTGCGCTAACTAGATTAAGCTGTTGGTAAACATGTCCCGGGTAAATTAACTGGTGGTGAGGACAAAGGGAATGCTTGTCCTTGCTAGGTGGATTTGTCTTCAGTGCCGAGGCAAACACGGAAGGAGCAGAGCCCCTAACTCCCTAACGGAAAGGCAGATTAAATTGGAAAGGGTCCGTGGGGTGAGAAAAATGAAATTAGATTCTTTCTTCTATTTTGTCGAAGTTGGCTCTTCTTTCTCTCACTTGCATTTCTTGGGAGGGAAACCTGGTTTTTCCAAAATCAAATTAGCGCAGGAACAACTACTACTCAGGCAAGTGTGTTCTTTTCAAGGTTCTTAGCTCTTGTGATGAACAAGCCCTGTGGAGGATAATGGATCTCACCTCAGCACAGCCGGAGGGGCGCGCTGGCGCAGCGTTCGTGGCCGGGGTGTGGGTGGGCTGTCCTCGCGTCAGGAACTCCCTCATTAAAAAAAGAAAGAAAGGGTAGTAGGTTTTCAGGGGACTTTGTTGGGAATCTTTTGGTTCTGGGGAGGGAATGCAAAGCCCAAAGGAATTCTAAGGGAGGAGAACCGCCTGGAGCCCCAGGAAGGTTAGACGGCCCCTCCTGGGAGGAGGTGGGCAGTCATCTCTTCAGTTGTCTTAGTCCTCAGAATATTCTCGTTGGGTTTAAGCTGTGTGTCAGAGAATGCGAAAGAGCTGGGACTGAACTTTAAGGTTGGGCACTGGGTTTCTTCTTCATTCAGTAGGGTTTTTTGTTTTTTTTTTTGAGACAGAGTCTCACTCTTGCCTGGGTTGAGTGCTGTGGCGTCAGCCTAGCTCACAGCAACCTCAAACTCCTGGGCTCAAGCGATCCTACTGTCTCAGCCTCCCGAGTAGCTGGGACTACAGGCATGCGCCACCATGCCCGGCTAATTTTTTTTTTATATATATTTTTAGCTGTCCAATTAATTTCTTTCTATTTTTGGTAGAGACGGGGGTCTCGCTCTTGCTCAGGCTGGTCTCGAACTCCTGAGCTCGGAACGATCCGCCCGCCTCGGCCTCCCATTAATTTGTTTTTTAAGGAATAAAAAACAGTAACTAGGTGACGTTTGGAGTCGTAGTTGTTGTTTAAGGTCGGGGGTTCCCCAGGGAAAGTTAAATGTGCTGATAAGGAGGTGCCCTGGGGCACAGTTTTCAAACACAGTGTTGACATTTCTTTTAGGAGTCCTCCAAAGGAGGCGTCATCCCTTGGTGAAAAACTCTGATGGAGAATCACAGAGGTCTTTGACCTGCAGAGGTACTGAGCAGGTAAGACAGGGTTGCAGTGGCGCCCGGGCCTGCAGGTCAAGGCCCGGAAGTCTGCAGGACGGCCTTGTGGTCTCAGCTCCTCTGAGGCCCCTCGGGCCATGCGCTAGTCAGAGGCGTGGGCGCTGGGAGTAGATGCGGAGGGTTTTCCGGCCTTGGCACCCGGGCATCCGATTTATGTGCTCAGTTCACACATGTAGTCCCCTAACTAGAGTGAGGGCTTGGAAAACAGGGATCGTGTCTTGTTCTTTTGTGGATTCAGGGACTTTCTAACTTCAGGTTCCTCGGCGCTAACGTTGGCATGCCAAAACCCCGTTCTCAGCCTGGTTGTGAGTGTGCAACACACAGCCTACAACCCAGGACTCTGTGGGGCTCGTTAGAGACAGCCCATTCCCTCTTCGCACTATCGGAGGAGTCAGAAACTTGCTTGAGGGCTGTGCCTTTTTGCTCTCGCCCCGGCCTTGGCCTAACTCCTGGATTTTTAGTGGCAAACCACACTTGGCCGGTTATGAATCTGCATGTCCTCACTTCTTAACCCTCATGGCCCAGACTAAGAACTTCAGACTGGCCGCCTGTGACTCGTTTTGGGGCCAAGGGTGGGGAAAGGGCTGACGCAGGGTGCCGGAGGGCAGGCGTGGGCGGGCAGCACCGTCTTTGGGGGTTTCCGCGTGCCTGGAGGTGAGCGGGGGGCTCGAGAGAGGCGTGAGACAAGCCTGGAGGTGCACACGCATCCGAGAGCCCTTGCGGCTTCGCTTCGTGTCTGTGTCTTAGTCACCTTGGGCTGCCGTGACAGATACCACAGGCTGTGGGCCTTAAATAATAGAAACTCATTTTCTCACAGCTCTGGAGGCTGGGAGCCCAAGATCAGGGTGTTGACAGGGCTGGCATCTCCTGAGGCCTCTCTCCTTGGCTTGTAGATGGAGCCTTCCCTGCGTCCACACGTTGTTCCTCTGTGCGTGTCTGTGTCCCAGTCTCCTCGTACGAGGACACCAGTCAGATTGGATAGGGGCCCACCCCAGTGACCTCATTTTACCTTAATCACCTCTTTAAAGACCTGTCTCCAAATACAGCCACATTAGGGGTTAGAACTTCAACATTTGAATTTTGGGGGAGGGGAACTCCCTTCAGTCCAGAACAGCCCGTCTTGAATATGATGATCTGTAGATTTGGGCCACGTAGTTATGATCAGTTTTAAGTAAGGCAGGAGACTCTCTGGCCTGCTACAAAAACACAATGGCCCTTGGATTCCCAAAGCCTTGGATGCCAGAACACACACATGAATCAATAATGACCTCAAGCAAAGCATATTCTTTCCATGTGAGTAGTATACGAATAATGACCCAGGGTCTCACTCACATCGCAAGGGGAAGAGTGTGAGTTCCTGGCTCCAGATCTGCTGCCAGGTTCATAACTGTGGACAATTCCTGCTTAATTACTGTTGTGACCTGTAGTTTCCTATAACCTGGCTGTGAATCGTATCTGCTCTTCTTACCTCATAGATTTTCATGAGGACTGAATAAGAACACATAGTGAACCTCCTGGCATTATCAGACTCTGAATAACTTTGTTTAGTTCTTCAGTTCTATAGATATTTATTGAAAGCTTATTCCAGCGGGCATTAGGGATATAAAATTGAAGAGGGTGGGTCTTGTCCCACACACAGACCATTTCAGAAAGAGAGATGCGGGCACACAGTGCTGTCTAAGCCCAGCGGGAGGCACTGAGCTCAGCCTGGGCTAAAAGTGACGGCGCGGAGACTCTGGCATCCTGTAACCTAAGTGAAGTCTACTGGAAGCACAATTCCCATATATGGCTTTAAAAAATAGCATCAGAAATGCAACTGAGGAGATCAGACAACAAATAGAAAATAGTTCAGATGTTGGATTTAATGTATTCAGGTATTGGGCTGAATGGTTTACATAGAAAAATCCAAAAGCATCGCAGATAAACTATCAGCATTAATAGGTAAAGGTTTCAGGATATGAGGTTAATAATAATTGCATTTCTATGCACAGTCACTAAACAATTAAAAATAAAATTTCAATAAATTACCACTAGCATCGCAGACATGAAATACCCAGGTATAAATGTAGTGAGAGATGAGGAGATCTCCGAACTGAAAATTGCAAAACATTGTGGAAATAAATGAAACAAGAGCTTGATATACAGATAGACTTGCTGTACCCAAAAACCAGAAGACACATTATTGTAAAAATGTCATTTCTAAAGACATCTGTAGATTCAATGCAATTCCAATCAAAATTCCAGCAATATTTTATGGAAATTAATAGACTGCTTCTAAAATTTATATGAAAATAGAAAGGACCAAGATTAGCAAAGGCAATTCTGAAGAAGAAAATAGTTGGAGGATGACCCATTTTGTAAACACCCCAAAGTTATCACAGATTAAAATGGTCATTTTATTAAAAGACGTTTATGAAGCCCATGTGTTATAAAACACATCGTCCCATCTCTTATTTTCCTTATTATCCTGCTCTTATCCTTACTTCTGTCTGTATTAGTGTGAGCTTCCATCAGAAAATGCTGCAGACTGACTTAAATACAGAAATTCATTTTGTTGTTGTTCTGGAGGTCCAAGATTGAGGTGCCAGTACAGTGGATTCTGGGGAGGCGTTTCCCTTGGGTTGCAGATGTCGCCGTCCATGTCCGCACATGGCTCTCCGCAATGCTTGTGGCAGGGTGAGGAAGAGCACATCCTGTCTGGTGTCCCTTCTTAAAAGGACACTAATCTGGTAGGATCAGGGCCCCACCCTTATGGTCTGATTTGACCTTAATTACTTCCGTAGAGGCTCTGTCTCCAAATACATCCACACTGGGGGGTGGATTCAACATGTGAGTTTGGGGGGCACGCAAACATTCCATCCAGGTCACCTTCCCCTTCCTGTCTTAGGACCTGCAAGCTTGCATTGTACTCTTAGCTCATTCATTTTTAGTTTTTTTCTCATACATGCATATAAAGCTAAATATTTCTCCTTTGGTACCATGAGAGCTATTTCTCCAAATTTTTGATATATATTGCCTTCATTATCACTTGGTTCTAAATCCGTGATTTCCCTGTAAAGTGACATCAGTTGGCAGGGCCGTATCTCATTCAGCTGTGTGGGGGCAGCAATGTAGGGAAGAAATGTTGGATTTAAACATCATATTTTAAAAACTGGACCCTGTAGCCAACTGCCTGGACTCAAATGCCAGCTCTGTCACCAACTAGCTCTTTGACAGTGAGTAACTTACATAATTTCTCTGTGACTCAGTTTCCTTGATTCCAAAGTGGGAAAAATAAGGTGTGTATTGTGGTGTGTGTATGTGTGTTGCGTTTCCATCTGTCCTGGTGTGGAATTCTCCACTCAGGTGCTCCCATTTTTGCCTTATTTGGCCTGTGCAGGCTTCGGTGGTCCTAGTCTGAATTTCAAGGTGGTTTCTTTGCTTGGAGTTCCTGCTCTCTTCAGGCAGTGCACAGACTCTATACCCTTCTCGTACTGTAGACTCAGAGATTCTGGACCTTACTGGTGAGGTTCTACCTCCCCAGGCCGGGGAGAGACTGGGAGTCTCTTCGCTCAGCCCACCTGTTGACAGAGGCCATTTGGTTGCATCCTCACCCTAAGCTGACCCACAGGCGCAGGCCTGCTCCCTGCTGCGGGCGTGGGCAGTGCCCCCAGCGTCAGCTGCTTCTCCTTTCACTCTTGGCCTCTGGGGTTTTCTGTTCTTTCTGTTGAGTGTAGCTGTGTATTTTTTTAAATGTTTATTTTAAACTAGCTTTTCTATGTGACTATAGTGGGAGAGGCCTTGTGTGCATCAGTCCAGGCCCCCAGATTCTTGGAAATAGGCCACAGTATTCCATTTCACCAGGGTGATGTTCGAGCACAATTTTTGTTTTATTATCTAAATGACACCCCTTTAACTGGCCTGGAATGAGTGAGTCTGCACATTAAAAAAATTAGTTTATACAATTTACTCTATTATGCTTTTTCCCAATGACATGTTGGACTGTGGCAAAATTCTTGGCATTAGCCTTCTTTTCTGCTCTTTGAAGCATAAGCTGCTGCGGAGAGACGCGCCGTCTCCAGTGCGGAGCATCCGCCCCACCTGAGGAGGGGAGTCAGGTTTCCTCTGCGTGGGGCCGTTGGCTTCGTGTTTATGGGCTTTGTCCACTGTAACTGCCCAGCGGTTCCAACCCCCACTGCCAGGGACCCTGTTTCAGTCTGTTGCTCTTTCATGCAGTCCCGCCGCTTTCTTTAATAAGTCGATTAACCTGAAAAGCCATTAAGGACCAATTTTTTTTTTTTTGAAGCATAACTAAATTTTGAAGACATCTCAGGAATTCTCTGGGGAGAAATGGATAACTGCATAAAAATATATCTGTGGGTATATTGAACAATCTCAAGAAAAGTATTATTGGGGCACCTGAAATTATTTGATTTCTCTTCCTTTTTGTTTTGTTGAATTTCATTAAAAACTTAAATTATAAAAGCAGAGCATCTGTCTTGCACTTTGGCTGACTGCCTGGATCTGTTCTAAATTGGATCTTATAAATATTCCATGAAGTCCTAGGTAATGGGTTTGCTTTTTCCTGGCAGTTAGCCTGTGTGGATGGCATCTTAAACATTTATGCCATTTTTGCAAAACTTGACAAAAACATTTCAAGCATTAATAGTTTTGTTAATAAACTACTCAGCACCAAAATAATATATTATTTAAGAAAGTTCTTGAAACCAATCAGTCTGCTGTTTTAGCTTGACACTTGGCAAGATGTTGCTAGCCCACAAAACATCAATTTAGTGCTGCATCTCAAACGGGGCACTTAAAAACTATGCAGTGCAATATTGCTGCGATATCCTCCCCGTAAGGAGGGCAACCACTAAAGCAAGGTTATTGGCTTCATTTGAAGAACTGGTTTCATTCTGATAGTCCTTCTGGGCATTTTGTATTAGGTAAGTCTCCTCTGCAGAGGAGACTAACCCAGGACTAACCACTGCAGTACCAAGGCAGTGTGCATTAGTACAGAATGTATGAATGCATATATTCATATAGAATTTAAACTATTTGTAAAAGTACTGGTAAAAATAACATTCTTAAGTTGCAGTATATTCTATATTTTAACACATTGGAAAATACCAAACCATTAAGACATTAATTTGTGATTTCATATTAATTTCTTTTGGGAAGATTGTAAAATAAATATGATCCTGCCATTTTGGGACACATATTTGAACTTTTTATAACTGTAACTCCATCATTAATTAAAAAATTTTAGCTCAATAATTTTTTTTTTTTTTTTTTTGGAATTTAGGCTTGTGATTCCCACTCACATCAAATTCTGTAAAACAGGGTGCTACCGGAGCATGTACATGTAAGTATGTGTATATATGTAGCTGTTCATGTAGAGTTGTGACAGTAACTGGCTCACTGAGGGAAACGAGGCTGGCTCAGGACCGTTTACTTGGCACCTGGGCTGGGGTGGTGGAACAGTCACTTGTACAGTAACAAGTGAACGCGCATCTTGCGTCTTCCTCTTATTTTTTAAGTAACTGTATACTGTTGAGTCTGGGACTTCTTTTCTTATTTTTATAGTTTCCTACTCATTTTCTTTCAAACATCTCGATCAATTTGCTTGGAGAGTAGGCAGAGACAGCAAGGTGGAATGTTAAAAACCCACTGCTGTTTTCAGCTATGTTGGGTGACATGCAACCGAAACAAAATACCAAAGTGACTTGGCTGCAGAGGCTGACATTGCAGAAGTAACTAGTAAGTCCCGATTCCAGGTGTTCATCAGAAGTCATTCGTATTTGCTTTCGTTTCCTTTATGTTATAATCAGATATCAATATGTTTATACATTATATACTTCTAATATATTGTCACTTTTATTTTGTATATTGAGGTTTCGTGTACATTTTTTTCTTCAGAAAAGTTCTGCTACCAAAGATGTTTGAAAGCTGATAAAGTGGCAAGAATATGGATATGTACTCAGAATGATTTGAGTTTAAATTTTGGTTACAAAACTTTCTAGACTTACAACGTGGGTTGTTACCTAACCACTCTGAGATTCAGGTTCTTTATGGATTAAATATGGGTAATATCTACTTCGTAGATCTATAACGAGGGTGAAATGAAATCATGTTTACCATTGTACATACTGCCTAACATGCACTTGATGGACGATAAATGGTATTTATTACTGTTAGTATTATTGTGATGTAGGAGGATTCTTGGCTTTAAAACAGAAAATCAAGAGTTGGGGCCGGGCGCTGTGGCTCACGCCTGTAATCCTAGCACTCTGGGAGGCCGAGGCGGGCGGATTGTTTGAGCTCAGGAGTTCGAGACCAGCCTGAGCAAGAGCGAGACCCCATCTCTACTAAAAATACAAAGAAATTAATCGGACAACTAAAAATATATAGAAAAAATTAGCCGTGCATGGTGGTGCATGCCTGTAGTCCCAGCTACTCGGGAGGCTGAGGCAGTAGGATCGCTTGAGCCCGGGAGTTTGAGGTTGCTGTGAGCTAGGCTGACGCCACGGCACTCGCCCCAGGCAAGGGAGTGAGACTCTGTCTCAAAATAAAAAAAAACAAAAAACAAAAAACAAAAAAAAAACAACAACAAAAAAAGAAAATCAAGAGTTGGGAATTCAGGATAAATGAGTGAAGATGTTTGAACGTTGGCTCGTTGTCAGGAAACAATGGTGTTAATTAAAATTTAAGTTTAGGAATGGGGAGATATAACACACGCAGTGTGGAATGGGGATGTTTTTATGTATGTTGTGTTTACATTTGATAAAAAATACTTACCATTTGGCTTTTGAAGTATAAAACAATGTTAATGGAGGCAACAGGAACTTACTATATTTTATCGTATTATATGTCTTGTATACTCTGTGTACATGCTCTCATATGGTTTAGAACTGCACAATAGTTTTATGTAGATTTAATATATTGTTTTCATCCATTTAGAATTATAGAATTGTGAACTTGGAGAGGATATGAGAGATTATTTAGAGTATCTCTGCTCACTTTATAGATGAGAGGCCAGAGATGTGAAGTGACTTGCACACACCAATTACTAGTTAATTAGTGGTAGCTCGGACCTGCAACCTGGATTTCTTGGCACTCAGGCCAATGTCCCTGTGGCAGCTGCCTTTGCCTGGTGACCATTATGTGCTGGGCTTCCAGGTGGGTCTGGTTCCAAATATTCAGGTCTGTCTTCAGACTGGGTGTCAATGGCCCAGGCTGTGTAATGTCGTGACTCTAGGAAGAGATGGGATCCCTGGCGATAGGATTATTACTTTTAAGACTGACTCCCAGGGCATCCAGTTTCCTGTTGGAGAGTGAGAACCCAACTTACGAAGCGATGGGGCTGTGTACTTCTATTCATTTTCTGTTCTCTGTCAGCCTAAAACAATCAACAGGGTCAGAATCTCATTTAAAGAGCGTTTATTCAAGTGTAGAGTTTGAAGACAGTCCACCTGAAAACACCAATTCCAGAGAATGGAGCCAGCGTTCAGAAGTAGAGAAGCTGAGGTTTCACTCAGAGAGGCCGAGACAGAGGAGTTTTAGCAGGATTGCAACATCTCTCATACAAGGGCAGTTACAGCAGTTTGGGGGTTACAGGCAGTGTTTCTTTTTGGGAAGAGTTCATTCAACA
Source organism: Indri indri (assembly GCA_004363605.1). Classification (NCBI taxonomy): domain Eukaryota; kingdom Metazoa; phylum Chordata; class Mammalia; order Primates; family Indriidae; genus Indri; species Indri indri. Next base: position 9,382 of record RJWJ010009640.1, on the reverse strand, counting down.
CCTTTTTCAGAGGGTGCAGTAGTCGTGGGTTTTCTGTCATCTGGTCTAAGCAAAGCAGGATGACAAAGGGGAAGTCAGTCCATAACGAGGGTCGTTAATTAAGGCAGGAGGTTTTTGTCCCTGGCTTTAATTCTCCCTCATTGTACAGAACAAGAAAAATAAGAAAGCGAGTTAATCTGGAATCTGAGAAACAGAAGTTGTAACTATATGTGACTCACATCACAGCCACATATCTTTCAAGGCTTAGAGTCTTTGAGGGGTTCCAACCTTTTAAATTTTATCTATTTTCATGTCTTTATCACTGTGGACAAGGACAGGAAGACAGAGAGACCAGTTCTTAGAAACGTTGGTGAAAGTCAAGGCAGCAAAAGATGAAGAGTTCACAGATTCTAGAGATGATTTCCTCATGGTGAACTTAATGTTAGGTTAAAATCTATGCTCTCTCCTCTCTCTTTGCAGTTTATACTACTCAGACCTGGCGTATGGCAGGCACTCACTGAAAAAGCTGGGCATAGATTCAGATGCAGACAAAATCCAGCATGCTTGGAGTTTTCATTAGTTAATTGGTTTATTAAATTATCCATCCACTCATCAAATTATCATTAAGGACCTCCTATGTACTGAGATCACAATGCCTAACATAGTAGATGCTTAATTGATAATGGATATTATTATTACTATTATTTTTACAGTAATACAAATGGAATAAAAATAAAAGCTACCCCTGTGCTGAGATATGCTGAAACAAATTCGGTTTCATCTTTGCAAAGCTTGAAGCTTGGCAGGAGTACTGTGGTCAGGCAGGAAAGTGGAGAGCATGCTAGGTATTTGTGGTAGCATTTACTCAAGTCTTATTTTTTTGTCCACTCTGACAATCTCTGTCCTTTGATTGGTGTTCTTAGACTGTTCACATTTGAAGTGATTATTGATACAGGCAGATTAATATCTACCATGTTTGTAACTGTTTTCTATGAATATTTGTTGAACTTGTTTTTTTTCCTTCCCCCCTTTTTCTGACTTCTCTGGTTTTAACTGAGCATTTTATAGGATCTCATTTTCTCTCTTCTCTTAGCATATCAATTATACTTATTTCTTATTTTTTTCTTAGTGATTACCCTGCAGTCTGCAGTATACATTTACAACTAAGCTAAGTTCACTTTCAAATAACACTAAACCGCTCATGACTAGTGCAGGCACCTTATGACAAAGTATGCCCAATCTCTCCTGCCATCCTTTGTAACTTGGCTGTCATTCATTTCACTTGCCACCCGATATGTTGTTACTAAGGTTATTTTGAAAAAACAGTTAAGGATAAGAAAAGATTAAAGATAATAAAAGGATAAGAAAAAAATTTTATTTTGCCTTCATTTATTCCTTCGTTGATACTCTCCTTTTCTTTAGGTAGATCAGCGTTTCTGCCTTCATCGTTGTCTTTAGGTGAGGAGGGAGTCGGGGGGCTGGGTCTGGCAGCTGTCCTCCCCGCGAGTGGAGCTGGAGGGACCCTGCTGAAGTCTTTTCCCTGCAGGGTAGGCCTCTGCGATGGAGATGCTCTGGGTGTCTTTCAAAGTCATTACTTTTCCCTTCTCCTTGCCCAAGACACGGGGATTTTTTTGGGCTCTTTACTTGAGAACCTGGTGGGGTTCCCGGAGCTAAAGCCATGAAAGTGTGGACGCAGGAATTTCTCACTCTCGGGCTAGTCCACATGCAGCCTCCTGCGGTTCATCAAAATCACCGTCTGGGTTTTCTTCCCTCTTGTGGCTCCTGCCTCTCTGCTGCAGGTGCCCAGATTTCCTTTCTCCGTGTTCCTTCCTCTCTCCAGTTTCCAGGGCAGCGGCTCGCCCTGTGACCTCGGTTCTTCCACAGATGATTTTCAGTTTGTTCTGCGTTTTTCTTGTTGTAAAGACGGAGGGACAACTTCCAGCTCTCTGCATGATAGAGTAATAGCAGGTACTAAGTGGTCAAGGATTTGTTTTATAATAAGTTCCTCATCGTTGGCTTTTCATACATTTAAACAATTTAAAAATATTTTATAATACTTTAGGAAGTTTGTGTAGCTATCCCAGATGTTACCATTTTAAAATTAATTTTTTGTGAAAAAGGATGTTCATGTTATTTTTCTATAAAATACTACCAAATCATTCCAATTCTGGGAGTATCATTTAAGAACGTAATTCTACACAATAAGGCTTTATGCACAAAGATGTACATTGTAGTGACGTGTATAGGATGTCCATTGAAATTATTATCTAAATCACTCATCATTTATCTTATGCTTATCTGTTCTGTAAATTTTCTCTCGTCTGCGATGTCCTCCCCAGACACCTGGGTGTGTGAGCTGCTGCCTGTCAGACAGGGGTGTCTGTTAGTTGTCTTCGATGTCCTCCCAGCCCCCCATGAAACTTGGCACGTTTGTGTTTTTGTCAACAAAGATTTGTGTGCTGGGCCCTGGGCAGTAAAATGCTGAATGACAAAGAAATGGCCCTCACCTCCGTGGGACTGAGGGCACAGTCGAGGAGATGGACATCACTTGGAAAACCGTACGAATCACTTTTAATTCAAGTTGGGATAAACACTGAGGAGGAAGGTGCTATTGGTAATGTTCACCACGCACAGAGTCCACCCACAGCACTCACCGTTTACCCAGGATGGCTGTGCCTGTGGAGGCGTCTGCTTGTGTGGGGCATGATTTTCAAATCTCCCTCAGCCTGGCTCACCTGGTCAGCACGTGACGCAGGCGACACTCTTCAGGAATGAACCTCTGTCCTCACCAGCGGGCATTCGGTCCATGTGCCCGCCCTGGCTACCCTGAGGTATGGCCAGAACATTTGATTTTCGTCTTGTACGCTATCAGGAATGTGCTGCCAGTGCAGTGTGGTTTCTGTCAGTGTTATTAGGGGTTGTGTGGTTCAATTCCATTTCACCCTTCCAGAAAAATATCGTTCCAGTAAGTAATCCCTGAGAAGCAGAGCGCTGGGACGTGCCCTTGGCATTATCGAGCGTGGCCGTGACGCCGCTGTTTGCTCCTGTTCTCGTTGGGGTTTTACTGCAAATGCTCTAGATTGAAATGGTATGGATCTGGAGGTTTTGAAAAATCAAGAGAAAATCATGACGTTTTACTTGATTATATTTCTGATTTTCAAGTTTGTGGATCAGTGCATAAATGTTATTTCATCTTTGTATGTTTTGGCCATTAACCTTTTGGGTTTTGTACACCAACGGCCGTGTTTGCTAACGCTGGAAATGGAACTTTGGGTCTTTGCTCTTTCACGCGCATGTTGGTTTGCCCCACAGGCATTGGCGAGAGGTTTGCTCTGGCCTCCCACTCATGGCCGGTCCGCAAGATCCTTTCTAGCTCTTAACCTTTAAAATTGACAATTCTCAGCATTGTATACTTCTATAAACATTTTATAAGCACTGTCATTTAACTTTGCTTTTTACGCCAATTCTGCGAGGTATACTGAAAGTGAACACTTCTGTCAAGTGGGTTGGATGCCGCATTCTCTGCAGGTGAGGGCCTGAGAATCACAGAGGACTCCTGCCACAGTCTGCGTTGGAATAATTAGGATGGCTGAACTTGAACCTGGACCTTGTGAATGGAAGGACTAAGAGAGAGCAAATAATGAAGACTGAACAGAGGATATTGAGACAAAGACGTCGTCCTGAGAGGGGTAAAATAAAATGAAGCCAAGGGACTTGCTCATGGTGATTGAACGTTACAGATAATTAATTGTCAAAGTCCCAGTAATACCCTTGCAGGGGTAACACAGTATGAATTCATTGTTTCGTTTAGGAAAACAAAGCGTACATGGACAGAAGGAGGTGGTTCCACACACCATGGCATGTTTGTCATGAAACTTGAAACTTCACCTTGACCACAGCAGCAGCTCCAGGAGAGCAAGGCCATGGAGAAGGAAGGCCGCGGATGCCGTGGGAGTTGCAGTGAGGAGGTGGGGCCTCGTGGATCCAGGGGTGACAGGAAAGATCACGCGGCGGGTGTGGTGGGCAAGTTTGCCTCTGTTGTGTGCTCTTCCCATGTCCACGGTTTCCCTCCTCTGGGCTGGCCGTGCGCTTCTCCTGGCACGGCATTTGCTGCCGGTGCCCATGGGAGTGCATCTCTCGGGGGCGGGAGTCATGTCTCTCGTACACTGTCACAGCTCGGTGCCTGCCACAGTCCCAGCAGCTTGGCCGGGCTGTGCGAATACCTGTTGAATGAATAAGATAGTAGTTTAATAACTATTCAATACCTGCTATGTGTTCAGCAGTATGATGGTCCATTCGGCAAAAGTCACCTTAGCTATGGGCTTTCCCTTAAGGAGTTAACTATTTCATTGGAAGAGACAAAGAACAAAACATTTAAATTGACTTTAAAATAAAGCAAATTAAAGTTCAAAAAGTTCTATCACAAGTTTATACTTAATTAAATACCAAATATTTGAAGGCAACAGTACCTTTAACAGATTTCAGAGGTGTTCGGCGTACACCATCATGGTCAGAGGAAGTTTCATGGAAAAGGTAAGAATTGACGAGGCAATTGAAGATCGGGTGAACAGATGAAAAAATTGTGTATAGCCATAAGTGTATCAACTTTAATCTCAGACAATGAGGACTTTTTCCAGGGATTTTCTTGAGTGCTAGAGTTCCATAGTTGTCCATATGTGGAATGTGTGGGTAAGGAGTGGCTGAAGGTCTGCGTGTGGGGGCCAGCGTGGGGGCCAGCGTGGGACCCCGCGAGGGAGGGCAGGACGGGAGAGCCCCGGCAGGAGCTGGCTGGGTGGGAGGAGCCCAACATGCTTCCGAGGGGTGGGCAGGCCACTGGGGACCTGGGGCCTGAGGGAGGTGGGAGGGGTCTGGGGGGATGGGCGACAGTGGTTTGGACACACCTGAGCTCAGCTGGGGTCAGCAGGGAGTGGCAGGAGGCGGAGTGGGAAGATGCAGCCTTGTGCAAACAGGGAGGTTTGGGAAGGGTGGGCGGGGTGTCAGAGTGAGGACTGAGACGTGGGGATTGGATTCAGAAAGGAAAAGGTAACCGAGAACCTCCGAGGGAGCAGAGGCGGTGGGCGGTGTGGGGAGGCAGGGGCCTGAGGACACACTTGCCGGAGGAGGCCAGCGTCCCGCGGCACAGGGCACCGTGGGGAGGAAGCCAGTGGCAGAGCAGGAATGAGGGAACCCTCATCACCACCTGAACCTCAGACGACCTGCGGACGAAACAGGCCTTGTGTGTAGGGAAAGACGAGGCAGCAAGGAGAGTGGGCACGGTCAGATCCATGCACATCTGGGCACTTGGTATTGGGTGGCCGACGACAGCCCTGGGTGTCTGGGCCGGCCGTCCCCTCCCCTCCGTGGCTGGACAGCGTCCTGGGGCAGAGCTTGCCCTCTCCAGAGAGAAGTGGGGAAATGGAGTCCCAGGCTCACTCTCCAGGACAGAGGAAGGCAGAGGGCGGAAGCAGGACCCCCGGGGCTGGCAGGCACTGGGCCTGCTCCTGAGGGCTGGGCCCGAGGGTGGTGGGGCTGAGGGTGGTGGGTGCTGCCTCTCTCCTGGCACCTCACATCACCCCCTGGCTCCCTGTCGTCTGACGACCCCCCTCACCTCCCCCCTCACTCTGGACAGACTCCTGTGTGCCCTGTTTTCTCAGTCGTGGTGGTGGACTTACAGTTGGAATCTAACTCTTCTGTGGACAGTAATGCCTTTGCAGTCACGGAGGAGACCATAGACAAAGGCTTTCAAATGAGTGGCAAAGATAGAAAACTTCTAGATCCAAAGTGTGTGAAAACTAGTATGTATAATATTCGTAGAGTTAGAGAAATAAGAATAGAAAATAACTTGTGAAAACTGATAAGGAATAGAAAAAAGTATTTACAACATAACGGAGCATCTACAGGCAGGCAGTCTGAACAGATTTATCGGTCTTAACTTTTTTTTACTTGTCCAAATGGGCATGAATACCCGCAAATTGATCATATGTTATTTTTTTGTGAAACTGTTTTATTCTTACTTCGTGGAAGAATAAATCCATGATGAAAAAGACATATGTTTGCCTCCTTGTAATGCAGAAGTAGTGAACATTGAGCTTTCCTTTGTAAATGACTTTGATAAAAAGAAGAGGGCGCAATCTGTGACAATCTGTCCCCCTGAGGTGGGAACGGAAGGTCTTCTCTGCAAGTATGAGCCACACGTCTTTCGCTGGACCCCTTGAGTTTATCACAGAGCCTTCTGGATGCCGGGCTTCTTAAAAAAATCGGAGAGCCTGTGAGATTTGGGAAGATTATGTTTATTTCTGTTTTTGCTTCATGTTCTTTTCATTGTTTTTTCTACCTTGTATTATTATTTACTTATTTATTTGGTGTTCTGAAGCGCTTGGAGTTGAACCCTAGTGAAAAGACAGTAGGCTTGGACTCCATTTGGTAAAGACAAAAACAAAAGCAAGCAAACAGAAAAATCTTGTTTTTTTTTTTAATGCTCTGTGTTATTTTTAGAAGTGTTTATTTTACGAGACGTAAGAAGTTGTGAAATTTTTGGCAATAACAAGGCTGATCATAATAACCGCATTGAATAGTGATTTTATATCTGATAGATTACTTAATAATAATTACATTGAACTTGTCATGTAATTACATGTTTGTTTGCTACGTAACTTTTATATTTCATCAAAATGATGTGATTTACACAACAAAGATAATTATCCCAGGATGATGAGGCTGTGACCTTGAACTATAACTTAATAATTAGTTATAGTTTCTGATGGAATGAAATGGTTGAGCCAGGTCTTGCTAGGCAAGTGGGCAACTGACTGTATGCAAATAAGTCCTCAAATCCATAGGCGTCATTCTGGTAAAGAATTCTGAATTGTCTCACAATGAAACATCACTAGGTGGGACTTAGTGCTGTTACCCGCTCTCCTGCTGCGATGTGAGCGCCGACTGGTGACCACACTCTTGGGCTTTGAGCCTCGTCTGTCTTGGCTCATTGTACTGTTGCTCAAAACTGCGAGCCCGTGAGTGCCGTCCCCCACTGAGCACTCACACCTGGGTGTGGATCTGACCTGAGAATAGTTCTAGAAGCCTTTCCACTGATTGGCTTCAGAATGAGAATGTGGCCCAACTGTGCCCAGTGAAACTTAGGAGAAGGTCGCTAGGGTTTTAAGACAAGCTCTTCCTCACCTTTTAGAGAGAGGCATGGAAAACTTCTCCTCCTTCTGTGACATGAAGAGGCATGGAACCAAGGTCACGGTTGGGACCCTTCTTGCAGCCACAGAAGAGCAGCTGTAGAGTGAAGGTAAGGACAGACCCTGGACGCTGGAGGTAAGGACACAATGTGGGTTTGTGCTGTTGCTGCTGCCGGATTAGCCTTTGAGGCCCAGGTGACTCTGGGCTTGCTCTTAGATGATGCAACACATTTTCTTACTATTTAAGCCGATGAGGCAGGAGTTTTCTGTTACTTGAGGGCACAGGTAAACAAACTAACTGATAGAAATGACATCAGCCTTGTTCTTTGGTGGCTGCTGACGGGTAGAAACACACCCTTTGCTCTTAAGCCTCCGTATCCACTCCACCTGCTGCTGTGGGATTTCTGGCCAGTCCCACATGAAAATAAACCCTGCATGGAAAGAGGTTTGATATCTTCGAAACTATCGAATCAAATGAACTTCAGAAGGACAATTCAAAATAGCATTCTAAATGAACTCCAGCAGTGGCTCAAGGAAGAACATGCGCGCCAGCGTCCGTGCGGTGTGTGTGGGGATCACTCAGGGCAGTGTCCATCGCTAAATCAACTCTGTTTATCTTGTTACTTGCCAGACTCTCCTGATTGTTTTTCTTTTGAAATTTCCCAATGTAATTGGACCAGAAAGCATTAAAAATATCAGAATTTTCTCTGGGAATTCTTAAGTATCAGTCACATTATCAATTTAAAAAGTATTATCTACCACTTTGGTGTGGTGGTGAACTTTATTTTTGATTAAGAAAATTTGGTCTTTTTCATATATTTTCATTTTATACTTTGGTTCAACTGGTGGTTTCAGTTTGTCTCAGGTGTGTTCTGTTGTCGTTCCGATTGTCGGCTCTGCAGAAACCCGACTCCCCGCCAGAGTTTACGTGTTTGTCATTACTCACAGTTCCTTTATGTTTCCAAGTTCACGGACGTTTATCGTGGCCCCATCTATTTGATTAGACATTCTTGTGATTATAATATTGCTTTAAAGATTAATTTACTAAACATATAATTTGATGCTTTTAATTAATAACATGCCACAGCATAAGGCTCCGTGACGTAACCCAAGGGCAAGACCTACAATTTATGAACCATTAATTACCCATTAACGCCTCCGCTCACGCGGCCTGGAGACCCGTCAGCTTGATTGAGAGTGGAGACCTAAATGATCCTAAAAGGTATTTTATATAACTTTCAAAAGGAATTCCAGGAAAATTTGATCCTTGGATGAACAAGAGGGTAGAAAAAAAATCTACTGATTCTCGGCGCCAGTTACTGCCCTCTGCTCCAAAGCGGTGGGAGCTCGCTCCGATGGCCTTGCTCCTCTCTCTGTTGTTCCCCAGCAACACGGCAAGGTGACAGGACTAACTTTTTTCCTTATCCTTAAGAAAATGGGGAGGATCAGGCATGATTTTTCCAGATCCTTGGAATGTATGATATCAAGCATAAATTTTAATTGGCTTCATTTACTAAGTGCTGCATTACCTCATCCTTCAGTTTCAACTATGGATTTTCTATAAATCTTCATACGGCCAAACATGATAAACTGCTCAACATATCACAGAACAAGGCAGTGCTTATTAGCACTTGAGAAGTTATTGATTCCTGGTCTTGATTAATCTTTTATGGGCCTCTGTGGTATTAATTCCAGAGAACAGACTGGACTCTACTGCGGCAGAGCTCATTCCCAGTTTCCACTTCAATTACACGATTCTGATGCCACAGCTATTAGTCTAATTATGACTTTTCTGGCACGATTTTTTTTGTCTCTATGTATCAACAATGAGCACTTTTAATTAAATTTATTTTAAGTATGCCAATAAGATGTGGCCAAAAAGTGTTTTATACTTAAGGGTAAAAAAGAGAATTTTTACTTGTATGTTAAGATAAATAAAGTTTACTGTTCTTGAGTATATAAATTAAAAAAATATATGTACGTATCATTTTTGGTGAGTGGGCTCTTTTACCATGAAAAGTCAGCTTTCTTTTTGTTGAACAATTTGTGATATTTTGACAATGACTTTCACTATTGATTCTGCTTGAATGCTTTCTAAACTAGAAGTATATTGCAAAATTATGTGTGTGTGGAAATTTTAATATCTTTACAAATGGCCCTGGGTGTTGCAGTGGAAGCTGCAGAATTTCTAGTACAGAAAGGGTTGGGGAGGGCGGATT
>RJWJ010009639.1:0-49370 GCA_004363605.1 Indri indri | reverse complement strand
TGACGTAGACTCTGAAGTGGCTTCCAGCTGTAGGCTCTCTACAATCCCTGTAGTTGGGCAGCAAGTTGCTCCTTGAAGGGGGATTTTGGCAATACATCTCTGTGGCTATGCAAATATGTAATGACTACAGTCTTTAAAAATGTATGCTTAGCTTAGCCATAAAAAAACTGGGCTAGAATAGAGATAGCATGTGCAAATATATTTTAAAATCATAATTGGTGGTAGCAGTAGTAATATTATGCTGAGAGAAATAAGTGTGAAATGTGAGATAAAGCAAATGAATACTAATGCATATTGTATTTCTATTACCCTCCATGTTCTTGAGGGAAAGAAGAATTTTTATATATGTATATCTACTGAAAGGCCCATAGAAAGACTAAATCTGTAGCAATGAGCATTGCTGGAACCTAGAATACGATATTGAAATACTGTTTTCTTCTAAAAGAAACTAGGGCTTCTTGGAGAAATGACTACTTTAATGTCTGGGGAAGAAATGTATTTAGATTAACCTAGAATATCTTGTCATACAAAATAGCAAAGAAGGAAGCAAGTCTACTAAAATCACATCAAAGGGACTCAGAAGTCAACTTGAAGAGACTCCTTTTGGCCAAAGAAGGATTAATTCAAGCATTAATAAAGATAAGAAAATGGAATATTTAAATTCTTGAGTTTGTAATATTTAAAAAACTAATTGGTCAACTTTGGGTGATGACAGAGCATCAGTTTATTATCTTAAAAATTAGTAAGGGGAAAGGATAAGCATTTACTCTGCCTTTGTTAGTGAACTGAACTACTGGGTAACAAGATAGCAAAATGAGGGAACAATCTGTTTATAAAATTATTCCAGGCAATAAATAAAAACAAAATAAAATTAGAATATCATCATATTGCAGCTGCCAATGACTTAATGGATCTGGGCAACAATGGTTGCTAGTACCACAAAAAAAGAGACAAGCAAGCATTATATGCCTCCTGATAAATAAACATCACACCATCTATAGTCTTGGCAAAGAGATTGAACCTAAGTCTGATTGAACCTCTAGATCCAGCTGCCATTTTTAAAGAAATCCAAGGAACTGAGGAATGTATTGAACTCCCCCATGAGTATGCAGTCAGCAAAATCCAGACTATAGGAAACTCTGGGGGTCAAAAGTCTCGGGTTCTTCAACAGATAAATTATAAAGAAAATAAAGAATTGGTGGGTAAGTTGTAGAGTAAAAGAAAGTTTGAAGACCCAAGCAATGAAGTATTTTAAGTGAGTAAGACTAAACACTATAGTGTCTAAGGATGAAACAAAGCCCATAAAAAGTATAAGAATGTGATTACCATAAAAATTAGGATATAGTTACTTTTGGATAGAGAGAGGGCTGAGATTGGGCCAGGGCAAATAGAGGGCAAGTGGGTGGCTGGCAAAGTTCTATTTTTTGACTTTAGTGGTGGTAATAAGAATGTTGACTTTAATAATGTGTCACTAGTGTACACATTTGTTTATGTAGTTTTCTTATTTTTTTATTTCAAAATATTAAGGGGGTATAAATATTTTTGTTAACGTGGATAGCTTTTATAATGCTTAAGTCAGGGCTGTAAGTGTGCCCATCATCTGAATAGTATTCATTGTACCTCTTTGGCAGGGTTTTACCCCCTCTTCCCCCTCCCCCTTTCTTGATTTCCAATGATTTTTCTTCTCTCTGTGCCCACGTGTGCCTATCAATTAGTTCCAAATCATTAGAGAGTACATGTGGTGTTTGTTTTTCCATTCTTGAGATACTTCACTGAGGTTAATGGTCTCCAGTTCCATCTGAATTGCTGCAAAAGACATTAATTCATTTCTTTTATGGCTGAGTAGTACTCCATGGGGTCAGGGTGTGTGTGTGTGTGTGTGTGGGGTGTATACACTATATTTTGTTAATCTATTTATCAATTGATGGACATGGGTTGATTCTACATCTTTGCAATTGTGAATTGTGCTATTTATGTAGTTTTCTGTATCTGTGTTTTATTTTACAATAAAATGACTAACCATTTAAAAGAAGTAGTAACAATAAAATAGCAACTTAAAAGGTGTAATTAAAGCTGTACCCAGAGGAAAATTTACAGTCTTAAATGTTTTCATTAGAAGATAAGTTAGGTAGTAATTAGTAAATTAAGTTAGAGAAAGACTAAAACCAAGTCAAACAAAGTAGAATGAAGGAAAGCATGAAGATAGGAACTGAAATTAATGCAATAAAACATTAAGGTAAAAAACCAACAAAGACCAAAAAAGCCTAAGTGGAGTTGTTGATAAGAATTATAAAATTGAAAAAAAAATCCCTGACGAGATTGATCAAGAAAAAAGGAGAGATGGCTGTCCAGAAAGTATCCAGCCATTATTAATATTATGAGAATGGTTACATGGCTGGATACTTTCCAGTCAGCCCTTGTATATAAACAGTAACATAGCTACAGAAACAGAAAATATTTAAAAGATAATAGAATACAACGAGGAACTTTCTACAAATAACATTTGAAAACATAGGTGAGAGGGAAAACTTCCCGGACTCTACATTACAAAAACTTTCCAAAGTTGATCTAAGAAAAAATAGAAAATATGAATGTTCTATAACCATTTAAGGAATTAAGTATTTAAATATATTCCTAAAAAGAAAACACCATGCACAGATTGTTTTATAGGCAAGCCCTGTAAGAACACTTTCTATCATCACTTCTATTCAATATTTTACCAGAGGGCCTATCTAGCAAATAAGGCAAGAATTCTTAAAGAAATTTGCAAGGTTTAAAAAGGAAAAAAGGAAAGAAAATACAAAAATGTTGTTTTGTAGATAATATGGTTATCAATACAGAAAACTAAAATAATCTGTAGGCAAATTATTAAAATTAAGAGATTCATGAACTTTTCCAAATATAAATATATAATATGGATTATGTTTCCATGTAAAATACATAAAAATCTATTGTGTGTCTATACAGCATCTGCTTAGAAAATTTACTTAAATCAAAGTTTGAGGGATCCCAATTAATAGCATCTATTTTCCCAGCCTGAGTTCTGAATCAGACAATAGTCAGAAGAAAAATAAACTGATTTAAAAATGGGTAAAGGACCTGAATAAACATTTTTCCAAAGAAGACACACAAATGGCCAACAGGTATATAAAAACATGCTCAACATTACTAATTATCTGGGAAATGAAAACCAAAACCACAATGAGACATCACTTCACACCTGTTAGGATGGCTATTGTTAAAAGTCAAAAGCTAATAAGTGGGGCTGGGGCTAAGGATAAGGAGAAAAGGGAACTGGTTATAGTACACTGTGGTGGGAATGTAAATTGGCACAGCCATTATGGGAAATAGTATGGGGGTTCCTAAAAAATTTAAAAATAGAACTATCTTATGATACAGCAATCCCACTTCTGGGTGTATATCCAAAGGAAATAAAATCACTATCTCAAAGAGATATCTACACTCCCGTGTTCTTTGCAACATCACTCACAATAGCTAAGCTATGGAAACAACCTAAGTGTCAATCAACAGATGGATGAATAAAGAAAATGTGATACACACAATTCAGCCTTCAAAAAGAAGGTAATCGTGCCGTTTGCAGCAACATGGATGAACCTTGAGGACATTATGCTAAGCGAAATAAACCAGATACAAAAAGAAAATTACGGTACTACATGATCTCACTTACATGTAGAATGTAAAAAGAAATTCAAACTCATAGTAACAGAGAGTAGAATGATGGTTACCAGTGGCTGAGGGATAGGGGAAAGGGAGGTATTGGCCAAAGGGTACAAACTTTCAGTTATAAGTCGAATAAGTACCGGAGGCCTAACGTACAGCATGGTGACTATAGTTATCAGTAATGTACGGTGTACTTTATATTTTCTAAGACAGTAGATCTCGAGTGTTCTCACCACACACACAGATACACAGACACACAAAGTGGTAACTATGTGAGGTGATGGATACGTTAATGAGCTCTATCATAGAAATCATTTCACAATGTATACAGATACTAAAACGTAATGTTTTATACCCTAAGTATATATTTTTCATTTGTCCATCTTACCTCCATAAAGCCAGAAAAATAAAGAATAGACAGATAGAGGCTGAAACAGTTTTGTTATTGTTAACATTGATTTTGGAGAATGTGACTAATATTTATGTAAAAGAGAGATTCATAATCCTGAATTCCGGAATCAGATAGCCCAGTGAATCACTAGCAACATATGAACACCAAAGACCTCTCCTAGAAAGGAGGGATCGTTTCTATTAGGCTCTGTGCATGGCTTAGAGTAATCGAGACCACATGTTCTCATGGACAGAGCAGCTCTCAAGAGGAAGGACTGGGCATGAAAGCCAAACTTATCTTTTCAAACCATTAATCAGGTTATGTCGCTTCTTCTCCAGAACCAGAGTGAGTGAGGGGTGGAGACCAGCCAGGACTGTTCCACAGGTGAAGCTCCTTCTGTGTGGAAGAGTCTATTTGGAGTGGGAAGGAGTTCCTCCCTCTCCCTCACCGAAAAAGAATTTATAATATCAACTCCCTCTCTCCAAAAGCCAGCCTCTAGGAATAGATTCGGTAAAATATATGTAAGATCTTCATGGAAAGAAGTATAAAGATTTATTGAAATCCATTAAAGAAGACCTAAATAAATAGAGACATGTCATGGTCACAGACAGGAAGACTTAACATTGTAAATTTGTTAGTTTTCCCAAAATTGTTCCACAGATTCAGTGTAATTCTAATAAAATTCTGAAGTGAGATTGTAGAGAACTTGATTAGCTATTTCTGAAATTTATGTGGAGGAGCAAAATGCCATAAATAGACAGTACACTCCAAAAGAAAAATGTCAAGACGGCAGGACTTGCCTTATCAAATCAAGTCTAATTTCAATCTACTGTAATTAAGACAGTGTGGTTTGTGTGCAGGGATAAGAAAAAAGCTTGAATGGAACAGAATAAAGAGCCCAGAGACAGACTTACACATATGTGACAAAAAAAAAATTATATGAAGAACTAGCATTGAAGATCAAATGAGAAAAGATGGACCATTTAACAGATGGCATTGAGACAGCTGATCATCTATGTGGAAAAGAATTGAATCTATCACACACACAAATTCTAAATGAGTGCAGGGATTCAACTGAAAAGGGAAAACTATAACATTTTTAGAGAAAATATAGAAAATGTCTTTTAATTTTGGCAATGGGAAAGAATTTCTTAAACAATATTCAAAGGGGGAAAACCTTATAAAAATTAGATTAATAAATTTGACTGCATTATTATTAAAAACTCCTTTTTTCAAAAGATACCATAAAGTAAAAACACAAGCCATGAATTGTTAGAAGATAGTTGTAACATATTAACCAACAAGGAATTAGTACCTGGTTTATATAACAAACTCCTATGAATTAATAAGAAAAAGATAAATGACCTATTAGAAATGAATTGGCAAAAGTTATAAACAAACCTTTCACAGAGAAGAAATAGGACTAGTCAATAAAAATATGAAAAGATGCTCAACCACATAAGTAACAGCACAGTTAGGTAGCATTTCATATCTGTTCTATTTGCAAAAATTAACAAATCTTATAATACTAAGTACTTTCAAGGATGTGGAACAATAAAATATCCCTACCTTGAGGGTTGGAGTATAAATTGGCATAACCACATTGGAAAACCATTTGGCATTCCTTGGTGTAACTGAAGAAGTGAATATCCTATGATACAAGAATCTCACGCTAATGTATATTTCCTAGAGGACTTGCACAGGTGCATCGGGAACCATGGACAAAACTATGCTTGTGGCATCATTTGTAACAGAAAAAACTGGAAACTGCAAACTCCATTAACAATAGAATAGAGAAATAAATTATAATACATTTGTGTAATAAAATATTATACCAAAGTAAAAATGAGTATATATACCAACATAAATGAATCTCCTGTTTAATAAAAAACAAAAATCCATGAAAGAATACATATAGGATTATTCAATTTACATGACTATAGAAAGGCAAAACTGAATTTATTGTTGGGGATATACTGATATGTGGTAACCATGGAAAGGAAAGCAAGGGCATGATTAATGGCAAATTGGGGGTCAGGGATAGAGGAAAGGCTCACACGGAATTTTGAAGATACTGATTGCTATGACCTGAATCCAAAATTCATATGTTGGAACTTAATCCTCAAGCCTTAATCTTCAATCCCACCTATTAATACGTAGAGCTTTTAGGCAGTGATTAGGTCATAAAGACAAGCCCGTTATGAATGGGATTAGACCCTAAAAGAGACTTGAGGCAGCCTGTTGGCTCCTGCTGTGTGAAGACACATAGAAGGTACCATCAATGAGGAACAGGCCCTCATTAGACAGCAAATCTGCTGGCACCTTGATCTTTGACTTTCCAGCCTCCAGAATTGTAAGCAATACATTTCTGTCATTTGGAAGTTACCCAGTCTAAGGTGTTTTGTTACAGCATCAGGAACAGACTAAGACATTGATCATGTTCTATTTTCTAAAACAAAGTGGTGCATGCATGTGTGCTTATTTAATAAATATTCTTTATACACTACACATAAATTATACATATTCACTTATAGTACACTATATTCTATTGAAAGAATGAAAGAACATTCCTCTGAAAATGATATATTGGAGGATTTGGAATAGAACCTCAGTAACTTGGCATCTTTGGTGAAATGCAAGAAATGGGGCTTCTATAGCAAAGGAGTGGAAAATTCTAAGGAGACACAACAGGCTGGGATGAAAAGACAGTAGGTTGAGATACAAAGAAAAGGGCATAGGATAAATTTGAAGGGGGGGTGAAATAATTTTTAAAAATCATAGAAAGTTAATATGCAATAGCTGAGTTAAAATCCATATTGGAAGAAATGCGATAATTTTATAGTTTGGAAAATTGAATCAACAATGTGAAGAACAAACTTAAGATCTTCCAGAGGTAGATAAAACAAACAAATAAAACTGATGTGAGAAGATGACAGATGTGGATGGGTGAAGTTTCCTCTTTCAACCCTTCCCGGACATCTCCAGAACTGGGTGTGGTGCCTTTTCCTTGAGTTCCCACAGCAACCTGCATTGCCCCATTTGAGTACTTACCACAGTCTGGTGCAATTACCTGTTTGCTTTTCTCTCTCTCCTGTCTCAGAGGCTAGTTTCTAGTATTTATAAACTCTGTCTTGTTCATGATACATTGCTCAGTGTCCAGGCAGGGTTTGCAACATTGTATTTATATCCTTCAGTCAAAAAGTCTTCCTAGTCAAAATGTCTTAGACCAGTGCTCAGCAAACTGCAGCCCACAGGTCAAATCCAGCCTGCCGCTTGTTTTGTAAGTGATGTTTGCAATGGACAGAATGTTTATGTCCCCACCAAATTCATATGTTGAAATCCAAGGTGATGCTACTAGTAGGTGGGGCCATTGAGAGGTGATTAGGTTTTCAAAGTGGAGCCCTCATGAATGGGACTAGTGCCCTTACACAAAAGACCCCAGAAATATCCTTCACTCCTTCTGCCGTGTGAGGTTATAGCCAAAAGAGAGCTAGCTGTCTTTGAACTAAGACAGTGCTCTTCCCAGACACTGAATTTGCCAGCACCTTAATCTTGAATTTCCCAGCCTCCAGAACTGTGAGAAATACATTCCAGTTGTTTATAAACCACCCAGTCTATGATATTTTGTTACAGCGGTCTAAAGAGATGTTGTTTTATTGGTACACAGCCACTCCCATTATGGCTGCCTTCATGCTAACATGGCAAAGTTGAGTAGTTGCTATGGAGACTAAATGGTCTGTAAAGCACACACTATTTACAGGTAAAGATTGCCAAATCCTGGCTTAGACAGTAATGGAATTTGTTATCTTATATATCATGAATTCCAGAGGTAGTGTGGGTCCAGAATTGAGTGGCTCAACGACATCAAGAACACATATTACTTCTATCTTTTCACTCTGCCATTGGCATGTTGGCTACCTCCCCTGGTCACAAGGTGGCTGCCAGAGTGCCAGGCATGAGTTTCTGGCATGAGTGTCCAGAAACAAAAAGGTCTGGCTTTTTCTTGTGTTTTTTGTAAGGAACTCACACATATGTTCCAAAAGCTCCTTCCCCAAGAAGACTTCCTCTCATGTTTGGCCAAAACTAAGTCTGTAAATCATCCCCCTAAATTACTTCCTAAACCAATCATTGACCAAGTATATAGAGACACCATGATTGACCTACATCAAGCAGGAGTAACCTGAATCATTGGGGGAAGAACAGACACTGGAAACAAAATTGCGGGTGTTCTGCGAGCATTTAGGAAGAGGGAAATGGCTTTTTATGTATATTATTGTATAGTATATAATAGTGTACACTATAACGTTCAGTAAGTATTTGTTGAATGAATTAATTACAATGAAAGATCTGACATTTGGATAATTGATGCCTCTTAAGAGCCTAGGAAAAAAATGAGCGAAGAAATAATTAAAGCTACAAAAAGGCTGGGCGTGGTGGCTCTCGCCTGTAATCCTAGCACTCTGGGAGGCCGAGGCGGGTGGATCATTTGAGCTCAGGAGTTTGAGACCAGCCTGAGCAAGAGCGAGACCCCGTGTATACTAAAAAGTAGAAAGAAATTAGCTGGACAACTAAATATATATATATATATATGTATATAAAAATTAGCCGGGCATGGTGGTGCATGCCTGTAGTCCCAGCTACTCAGGAGGCTGAGGCAGAAGCATTGCTTGAGCCCAAGAGTTTGAGGTTGCTGTGAGCTAGGCTGACGCCACGGCACTCTAGCCCGGGCACCAGAGTAAGACTTTGTCTAAAAAAAAAAAAAAAAAAAAAAAAAAAAAAAAAAAAAAATTTAAAGGGAAGCACAGAGGCAGTTAAGGGGAAATTGAGCCCCATTTAGGTAAGAAGAAGTAAGAGAACGCTTAGTTACTTTCAGTTCAAATTTCCAAACTCAGGGAAAATTTATCCTAGAGGACTTTAAAAAATGCACATGGATTACTCCCACTCAAATGAAGACACAGAAATACTCTTTTTTTAAAAAAATCGGAAAAGATAGATTTTAGTATTAAATGGTAAGATTTCTCTGTGTCCTTGACAGCTTTCTAGAACAGATTAACGAACAGGTGATTTGTGCTGATTTAAACAAGGAAGTACTTATTGGCACCCAAATACACCCCATTATATTATATTATATACCCATAATATCTCTACTCTGTGTGTGTGTGTGTGTGTGTGTGTGTGTGTGAGAGAGAGAGAGAGAGAGAGAGAGAGAGAGAGAAGAGCACAGCTTCCATGGTCAACTAATTTGAAATTCTACATAGACTGTCACTCAAATCAGAGATTCACAATGCGCATTAGGCATATTAAAGGCTCTGCAGTAAATAAATAGTTTAATTTTGTGTAACCCAAGAACCACTACTTTAAAATAACAAAACCTATTATCTGGCAGAAGGAGTGTTCTATAAAACATACTTGTAGGTACATTATGTGAGAAGAAAGGACTAAAGATGGGATCGGAATGCCAAGGAATTAGACCAGGCAGCGGAGGGTCTGGAGCAAGACTGGACTGGACTAGAATAAGCAAGGACAGCCCTCCGTGATAACCAGGAGCAGCTGGGGGTGAGTGGTGTGGGGGGAGCCAGGCTGGCTTAAAGGGAGAGTAGGCAAGTGCTGGAGTCTGCACAGATTCTCCAAGAACAAGTCCTGCCAAGCTAAACCCTTTTTCTTTGGCAGGTTTTTCGAACCTGCATTTCCCAGTAACACTGTAGACACAGTACATTTGACTTCAGAAAAGCATTTGACAGGGTTCCTTATAATATTCTTATGGAAAGGATGGATGAAAATAGGTTAAATGATAGTACAAATGTTGGCCTTTTAGCTGGTTAACGCAATTATCCTAATGAGCATTGATTGTTGTACTAATGATGTCAAAGTGGAGGCAAGTCTCTTGATGTCGGCTATGGGGCAATACAGAGCAGCGGATATGACCACAGGCTCGGGAGTTGGACTGCCTGGCCTCAAATCCCGCATCTGCCATTTTCTAGCTGAATGACCTTGGGCAAGTTACTTAACCTGTCTGTGCCCTTCTGTTCACTCTTCAGTAAAATAGGGATACTAATTGTATATTAGTATTGATATGAAGATTAAATGTGCAAATTCATGAGAAGTGTTTAATAGCTCCTGGCACATGGCAAGCAATCAATGTTGTTAACTATTGTATGTTCCGTCCTAGGCCCTATTGTATACACCTGTTTTTTAAATCTTTAAACTTGGATTAAGACACACAAGTCACTTTCCTTCCAAAGCCAGGATGGACAGATGATATATTAGATGCAAAGTCAAAATTTAAAAAGATTTCAACAGACTAAATGAAGCCTTAAATTGTGACGATAAAAACTTTAGAGGTAAAGGTCAAGCTCAGCTCTATGCTTCAACAAATCAGCAAAATCCAGGATAAGGTGAAGGTGACCTAAAAGCAACCAATGTGTGTGTGAGCTGCAACCCACAGATAGACCATGGAATACTATGATTGTCTGGTTCTCCAAGGAACAAAGTAGAAGGGAAGCAACAGTTTGAGTGTCCTCCGTACTCAGCAGACCACATCCAAAGGATTTCATGCCTATCAGGGAGCTCCCTGCCTGCCTACACGGCACCTGCAAGGGGGAGCAGATCTGGTGGGGACGCCCGAATGGGGAGGAGCCCGACAATCCCACCACATGCCGGTTTCAGGGAAGAAGAGAAGACTCAAGGAGGCCTGACAGCCCTTTTAACATATTCGAAAGTCTGCCATGGAAAAGAGGGATTTGATTTATCCTTTGAAACGTCACAGGGTAAAATGGGTCTGAGGAGTTGAGTTACAGGGGTGCAATTTGCGGTGAACATGGAGAAGCAGCAATAACTAAGAGGCCTGGACTGCTCCTGGGGGTGGCAAGCTCTTGTCATTGGAAGGCCCCCTGCAGAAGGGAGATGGCCCCCAGCCAGGCTGGTGGTGTGACAGGGAAGGAAACTCCTGCGTGGGGAGGAGTGTCTTCATAGATGATCTCAGGTTGAGATTTCCCATTCTGTGGGTCTGGTTGGTTTGGAAGAATTTTCTTTGAAGAAAAAACCTAATGACTTTATGTCTGGAGAAAAATGCATGGGGGCATTTGAGAGTTGGCCTACTGATTCCTGGGAAGGTGGCAGTGAGAGAGGCCACCACCCACTGCCACGTCCCATTGCTTTTTACAGTGTGGAGAAGGCCTTGGAAACAAAGCCATTTTTGGAGAAAATAGACTAAAAGGGAAACGAAGCAAGTGTGCATGCTATAGAAAGGGAGCACTTACTTGGAGACTGGTTTGATTCTTCTTTCGTTGTTTTCTAAGCAGCTTGGCAACAGACCTACTGGAGACGGCATCTATGCTCCGGAGCATGAGTTTCTAAGCATCACAGGCACAGATGTTTTGGAAATCTAAACAGGCTGTCTGAAGCTGCTTTTTTTTAAGTGAAGAACTGTTTTCAACAAATGTGGCAATCCATTTCAATTAAATATTTTAAAAGATTTTGTGTTTGTGTAACAGTTTTAACTCTACGGCCTGACCCCAACTTCTTCGTGGCAACGATCCAACTCCTGTGCTATTGAAACTCAGGGCCACAGACAAGCGATGCTGCAACAAAGGAGAATGCCCCCAGCACCCTTGGTCTCTGGGCATGCGGGCCTTTTCTCCTACCCACCCTCATTTTGGGGCAGACTTAATAAGGCTTCTGCGTCCCTGCCCTGAATGGCGATACAATTAATCAGAAAAACGAGGCCCACGTCTTCAGGAATGAAGTGACTTGAGCATGACAGTAAGCAGTTCACAGGCCTGGCCACGGCAAGGATGGAGACAAGCCATACTCTGCCTCACGCGCCCAAATGTGATTTTTTTTTTTTTTTTGGTAGAATGACTCATACCATGGCAGCTTCTTAGGAAACACGCTTACAGAGAGAGCAGTTGCAAAGTCTGCTGCATAAATCTCGGAGTGCCCTGTGAGTGTGGCTGCTCTAGTTGGCCCCTGTGCTCCGGGAGGCGAATCAAGCAGGAACTTGGTACGAACTTGCTGGCAGCAGAATGTGTGTGTCTTCCACCGAGCTTTGAGCAGAACGGAATATAAGAATAGTTCAGACGACTGCACATAGTAATCCCGGTTAATTCATGCTCCACAGATGAGAAGATATCTATTGTCATTCCACATTCATTTTTTTGAATTTCTATCTTTTATGGGCTAAGCTCTGCTAAGTGTGTGGTACCTGCTTGCAAGAGAGAGCTTGTTCCCGTAGGGGAGGCAGACTTGTGGACAAAAATTCCAACATGCTAGAATCACCCAAGGCACCCCATTTTCCAGCCACAGGCCAACAGGGTTCTCTAGGACTGCTTTATCAATCAGGTGTTCTGAATCGGACCTTAAAAGTGTCTTTCTTTTTCAACTTCTAGTACACAGTGATTAAACAAAAAAGAAAAAAAAAAAAACCCAAACATTGACAGGAATTGATAAAAGCTTGTTTCATTTAGGGTTGGGAGAATGAAGAATGTGTTTCTTATTTTTTCTGGTAGTAATTATCCATCTGAAGGGATTATGTCATTATTTGTCCAACCTTCACTAACAACAGTGCTCTCCACATAGAAATTGGATTTAAGACTCACACTCTTAACCCTAAAGGCTTCCTGCTGTGTGTTCTTTGCTTGGAGGACGGGGGTTGCAGAAAGGATATTGGGTTTGGGTAACAAACAACATGCGATCGTTCTATTTTGTTAAGGATCCCAACATAATGCAGTTCTTTTTCCTGTTGTGTCAAGGGTTTTCTCCTCATGACTTTCATTTCTTCAGAGGGAGTTAGGACCCCATTCCCCAGTTTCAAGCTAGGTGCACATCCTTCTCCTAGAGTCTGCTGGTCTGTCTTTATTCTACAGGAAAACACACACCTGAATGCTGAGTGTGCATTGGCCTCTCATACAGAGTCTTCAACAGGGAGCATACACTGTCTGGTTCCTGCCCCCAGAACTTATTTTTCTTTAAGTTAATGAGCTGTACCTGCTACCTCAATTTCTTTGCTCCTAGCTGTCTGTCTGCACAAAGAGAATCGGTTATCAAAGTGGAAAGAGGGCTTTGGGGTGAATGGTCCCTACCTGAGACCCTTTGAGTCTTAGTTGTTTCATTTAGAAATAGATTGAAGTAATGTAATGGATGCAGAGCTTCCTTAGGAATGGTAACGAGCTATAAAAACACAAGTATTATTACAAAACATGCCCCTGGAATATTGCAACAGCAAGAAGCTTCTTGCCAAATCGACACTGTCTGCATAACTTGGAGTCATCCCTGGCCCCTTCTTCTTCTTTATCACCTGGGCCTAATCTGCCACCCAGCCCTGCTCATGTGCACTGTGGTATCTGATTTTCTCCACCCCACTGTCTCCGCCTAGTCCAGGTTCTCATTCCACCGTCATATCTCCCTCTGCTCTGTCCTCCTCTTGCCTCCTTGCACGCAGCTGGACTGCAGGTCCTGCCCCGCTGCCCGGCACTACGGGCTGCCTGCTACTGACACCAGCAAGGCCCACCTCTGCCTTCTGGCCTCCAATCCCACCATCCACGTTTCTTAGATCCCCTCCTCACTGTTTCAGTTCTCCTAGTTCATTATCATGCATTCCTCACTCTTAAAAAGAAGATATATTTGCCACTACAGGAATGTGACTTCCACCGTCTGATTTTTCATTCCTTTAACCCTTTCAATAAACATTGGTTGTTGTGATTTTTCTGTGTCAGGCCTTGTGCTCTGTGCTCTGAGACACAGTCCTTATTCTCCAGGCAGTACTGTGGAGTATGGAACATCTGGGTTTGAATCTGGGCTCTGATATTTACCAGCTGTGTGATCTTGGGTAAGATGTATAATCTTTCTGAACCTCAGGTTCCTCATGTGGTGTTGTGAGGAGTAAATGAAGTAAGGTGCCTGACCATATTGTTTATCTTCTACAAATGTTAGATGTTATTATTATCATTATTATTATTAACGAGCCAGGTAAGCCAACACTTGTAAATCAGCTAAGGCAGGAAAGAAGGGGATGATGGGCCACTCCTATGGTAGAAAAGAAGGCTGTATTTGAGAGCACAGATGAAATATTCCTGCTGACATCATGAAATAATTGAGAAGAATTTGGTGGGAGATACAAGTTTATTCTTGTTATCGGGTCCTATTGTGGCCAGTGTGGCTCGGAGAAGGCACAGTCACACTTAGGGTATTGCCCTTCTCCTTATCTTCTACCTGGGAACATCAGTGCCACCTGTCTCCTTTTCTGCCCTTGTCACCCACACCTGCATTTAGAGTGTGTTTCTCATCTTTACACTGTATGCTTCTGTTTCTGCTTGAACTGTGTAACCCTTTTATTTCCTAAGGCTTTGTAAGCTCCTAGAAGAAAGGGAATATTTCACTAATAGTTCTGCCTCCTGCAATATTACAGTAGTAGGTGCTCCAATAGTATGTTATGTAGACTTAAATTGAACATCAGTGATACCCCGTTGATTATCTTGTCAGTTCCGAACTCAGCCCATAGCCAAAATCCTCCACCAACTTCATTTTCCACTATTCTCCAGGGCTACTTTAGACAATCTGGTCTTCTCGTGGTCCCGGAAAAACAGAATGCTTCTTGCTTTCTTGTGGGTGTAGAAAATTTCATGCTTTGGAGTCAAGGACACTTATGTGTGAATGCCAGCTCTATAGTTATTAGAAGTGTGTGTATAGGGGAATAAACTTCATGATGTTACTGAGACCCAGTCTCATCCTTGAAATGGGGATCATAAAATGTAAACCTTCCTACTGAGTACTTGGAATATAATAGGTGCTGTGTAAATTTTAGTTGTCTTGCCACTTTCCTCTGTCATTCTCACCTCTTCTGGAGATGCTACTTCCCTCCCTGCACCTCTTACCTGTTCACTGCCCCCTCCCTTGTAATGGTGTATCCACGTCCTAAATTTTCCCTTATTCAACTCACATGGATTTCTCATTCATTCATTAATTGATCAAACTGTCATTTGGCACTTTCTTCATTGAATCCTTGATTACATGCTGTCCTATACAGACATCCAGCTGTTGTGGTAACCTGGGGTACTCCACGAAGTTGAGCCTCTGTTAGCCTTTGTCCCTGAACAAGGAGGGCTGGGGGCATGGATGTGCCCCCTCCGTGACTTATGAAAGACATGTAGCATACATGGGAATTTAAGCATTTATACTTTCAAGTCTCCGAAATTAACCATAACCAGATGATCCTCACAGGTACAGGTATCTTACCTCCCAAGGAAGGTTAAGTACGAGGACTGTGGCTTCCCATATTCCCCCAGGTCTCAAGGAGTATAGTGCACATATCAGGCTCTTGGTGTTTGTTAAGTGAACATGTTTAAGTTCAATCACAGCACCCTGGAATTCAAAAGGATAACCAAGTTCATTTAATGTCAACATTCATTTCTCTGAATCTCTTCTAAAACCTTTCTGCCTGGTGTTTGAGCAATTTTAGTGACAGGGAACTCACTCCATGCCAAGTCAAAGTGTCCATTTTTTAGGAAACTATGCTAGAAGTTTCAGCCTTTATGTAGATCAAAAAATGATTTCAGTTTAGTGTCCTCCTCATTGGTCTTCAGTACCTCTCAAGCTGTAAGGAGAACGTTGGTCCCTGAGCCTTGCTCCTCGCTGTGTTGGTGCAGAGGAGAGGGCTGGCTTCCTCTTACTTGAGAGAATTTACATCGGTGAATTCCATGACCCACGCAGAATTTTCCTTCTGTTCAAGAAAAGCCTCAAAAGCCCCTGGGTCACTTGTGGAACAGGTTTTAAATATGGGGCATGGCCATCAGGTGAAGGAAGAGCTTTCCTTCGGTCACTCCCAAGGGCGGTGGAGGTTTGAGGGAAGGCAGGTGCTCCTGTGATTGTCAATTGTGAGGGCAAACAGCTACTACATGGGAGTCCACTGATTTTCCCCTCAGTTATGATAAAGCAACCCCAACTGCTGGCCACAAAACCATTCAGAGACACTCACCTCACCAGCCTTGAGCTTGGCGGTGCTGTGCCTGGCCACAGACCCTATACTTTCCCCAGGGAAAGGCCCATGATTAAAAGGCGTGGGAGGGTCCACTTTCAAGGACCCTGCTGACATCAATCTGTATGAAGCCCGTGGGGACAGTGATTTATTTCTGAGAACTGCATCTCAGGGCTCTGCAGCCAGGGGTGGCTCTGCAGAGAACCACGGCATTACACACTCAGGAGCATGCTCAGCCCCTGAGCTATTCAGCCTCAGAGGAGTTTAGAAAGTTGAAAGTTTAGCAGAGGAAATAATATCACAAATTAAATGATTTTGAAACATAGCAAAATGAGTTTTCCTTGGAAACTGTTTTGTTTCTTTAAATCAAAAACAAAACCTCTCAGACTGCAGAAAAACTCGATCCAGAGACTTAGGCAATTTGGGGATCTTGCTTGCTCCTTCCCGCCCTTCCCTTCCCCCTTCTCTCCATTTGTTGGGTCTAGGAGGCATGGAGTGAGGTCAGATTTAACATTTTTGCGGAGTGAATTCTTTGACAGCTGGACAGTGTCCAAAAGAGCCTGTGACTTTCTAAGGCCAAGAGATTGTGTTTTCTTCAGGATGATAGAAGAGTGTAGAAAATTTGATGAATTTATTTGGTTCATCCCCCAAGCAATTACTTAGCCCATCTACCTTCCAGGCACTGGAGAAGTGAAGAGGAACAAGACTCAGCTGCTATCTTCAAGGCAAGAGAAATACCCATTCAGTAAATAATTATGATAAGCTCTGATGCATGCATGTGTACAACAGCCTAATGTGAGTGAAGCAGCTTTCTTAAGAATATCTAACATTTGATCAGTGCCACTGTGCGTCAAGAGCTCAATATTTCTCACTAAAACCCAAAGAGGGTACAGGTACTCATTATTATTCTCTCATCATAGATGGGGAAACTGAGATATAAAGTGGTTATGTAACACGGTTATAGTCACACAGCAAGTAAGAGGTGACCACCATGACTAGAACCAGATCTGTCTGCTTCTATCACCAAAAGACCTAACCACGGAGTTATGTACACACTCTTTATTTTATTTAAACCCTCCCAACAGACCTGCTAGGTAGCAATAAATATGCTTATTTTACCGAATGAGGAAATGGAGACAGATATATTAAGTAATATAATAACTTGTGCAAGGTCTCATGCCTCGTACGTGGTAGAGCCAGGGCTTGACCCCAGGTTTGTTTCCAGCAGTAATCTCTGGAGGACAGTGCTAGGCAGCTGGTCAGGACAGAAACTTGCTGTCAGACACAGTAAGGGCTTTCGGTATCAACCAGCATCCAGCACGGCGCTTGGCTTCTACCTCACTCTCCATTGGTGTTTTGTGGCCTAAAATTTAATTTAACCTTCTACTTCTACTCCCTCATAAATGAAGATATTAAGACCCAGAGAGGTAAGTGACTTGCTTGAGTTTGCATAGCTAGTAAATGCAATTAACTAAAAATTAATGCATAAGAAGGTGTTTGCAAGAAGACAAGAGCCTGGTTATTGGGACTGAGTTGAGGCAGTGTATCTCTACAGCATAAGCAAATCTCAGAGGCCGAAAGGTTTACGAAACAAAGGTTTATTTCTTTTTTAAACAATTATTATGAGTACATAATAGTTGTATATCTTTACAGGGTACATGTGATGTTTTCATATAGGCATACAATGTGAATTAATAGGATCAAGGTAATTGGAATATCCATCACCTCAGGCATTTAACATTTCTTTGTGTTAGGAACATTTCAATTCCACTCTTTTAGTTATTTTAAAATATACCCTAACTTATTGTTGATCATAGTCACTTTGTTGTGCTATCAAATATTGTTCATTTTATGTAACTATCTGACTATATATATGCGTTTTTTTTTTTTTTTTTGAGACAGTGTCTTGCTCTGTCGCTGGGGCTAGAGTGCAGTGCCATCATCATAGCTCGCTCAAAGTGCTGGGTTCAAGCAATCCTCCTGCCTCAGCTTCTCAAGTAGCAGGGACTATAGAAGTGCACTACCACGCCTGGCTGATTTTTCTGTTTTTTGTAGAGATGGAGTCTTGCTCTTGCTCAGGCTGGTCTCAAACTCCTGGCCTCAGGCAATCCTCCCGCCTCCACCTCACGGAGTGCTAGGATTACAGGCATGAGCCACTGGGCCTAGCCATATCTAACTATATTTTTGCACTTATTAACCACCCCCTCCCCACTACCCTTCCCAGTCTCTGGTAACCGTCATTCTGCTTTCTGTCTCCATGAGATCAATTGTTTTTAATATTAATATGTAGTTCCCACATATGAATGAGAACATGTGAAATTTGTCTTTCTGTGCTTGGCTTATTTCACTTAACATAATGTTCTCCAGTTCCATCCACGTTATTGCAAATGGCAGGATTTCATTCTTTTTTGTAGCTATGTAATATTCCATTGTGTACATGTACCACGATTTCTTCATGTATTCATCTGTTGATGGACACTTAGGTTGATTCCACATCTTGGTTATTGTGAACAGCGTTGTGATAAACATGGGAGTGCAGGTATCTTTTCAATTGCTGAATTCCCCTCCTTTGGATATACACTCAGCAGTGGGATTGCTGAGTCATATAGTAGTTCTATTTTTAGTTATTTGAGGAAGCTCCATACTGTTTTCCACAGTGTTTGCGCTAATTTACATTCCCACCAACAGTGTATGAGGGTTTCCCTTTCTCCACGTCGCCAGCATTCATCATTGCCTGTCTTTTTGATAAAAGCCATTTTGACTGGGGTAAGATGATATCGCTTTGTAGTTTTGATTTGCATTTCTCCAATGACTAATGATGTTGAACATTTTTTCATTTACCTGTTGGTTATTTTATGTCTTCTTTTGAGAACTGTCTATTCAGATCCTTTGCACATTTTTAATCAGATTACTTGATTTTTTCCTATCAAGTTGTTGGAGCTCCTTATATATTCTGATTATTAATCCCTTGTCAGATGGGTAGTTTGCAAATATTTTTTCCCATTCTGTGGGTTGTCTCTTCCCATAGTTGATTGATTCCTTGCTGTGCAGAGCTTTTTAGCTTGATGTGATCCCATTTGTCCAATTTTGCTTTGGTTGCCTGTGCTTTGGGGGTATTACTCAAGAAATCCTTGCCCAGACCAATGTCTTGACACATTTCCCCAATGTTTTCTTTTAGTAGTTTCATAGTTTCAGGTCTTGGATTTAAGTCTTTAATCCATTTTGATTTGATTTTTGTATACGGCAAGAGATAAGGGTCTAGTTTTATTCTTCTGCTTATGGATATCCAGTTTTCCCAGCACCATTGGAGAGACTGTCCTTTTCCCACTGTATGCGCTTGGCACCTTTGTCGAAGATAAGTTTACTATAGATGTGTGGATTTATTTCTGGGTTCTCTATTCTATTCTATTGGTCTATGTGTCTGTTTTTATACCAGTACAATACTGTTTTGGTTACTGCCACTCTGTAGTATAATTTGAAGTGAGGTAATGTGATTCCTCCAGTTTTATTCTTTTTGCTCAGGATGGTTTTGGCTATTCTGGGTCTTTTGTGGTTCCATATAAATTCCAGGATTATGTCTTCTATTTCTGTGAAGAATGTCATTGGTATTTTGATGGAGATTGCATTGAATCTGCTGATTGCTTTGGATAGTGTGGACACTTTAACAACATTAATTCTTCCAATCCATGAGCATGGAATACCTTTCCATTTTTTTGTGTGTCCTCTTCAACTTCTTTCATCT
This sequence comes from Indri indri, assembly GCA_004363605.1. Classification (NCBI taxonomy): domain Eukaryota; kingdom Metazoa; phylum Chordata; class Mammalia; order Primates; family Indriidae; genus Indri; species Indri indri. Next base: position 29,585 of record RJWJ010009639.1, on the reverse strand, counting down.
ATGTTTTATAGTTTTCATTATAGAAATCTTTCACTTCTTTGGTTGTTTATACCTAGGTATTTTATTTTTTTATAGTGATTATAAAGGGGATTACTTTCTTGGTTTCTTTTTCAGATTATTTATTTTTGGCATATAAAAATGCTACTGATTTTTGTATGTTGATTTTGTATCCTGCAACCTTACTGAATATGTTTATCAGTTCTAATAATTTTTTTGTGGAGTCTTTAGATTTCTCTAGATGTAAGATTATATCATCTGCAAACAAGAATAATTTGACATCTTCTTTTCCAATTTGAATACCATTTATTTCTTTCTCTTATCTGATTGCTCTAGCTAGAACCTCCAGTACTATGTTGAGTAACAGTGGTGAAGGTGGGTAACCTTGTCTTGTTCCAAATCTTGGAGGAAAGATTTTCAGTTTTTCCCCATTCGGTATGATACCAGCTCTGTGTCTCTCATATATGGCTTTTATTGTGTTGAAGTAACTTCATTCTATATCTAGGTTTTTGAGAGGTTTTTGTTTTTTTTTTAATCTTGAAAGGATGTTGAATTTTATCAAATGCATTTTCAGCATTAATTGAAATGATCATATGATTTTTGTCCTTTGTACTGTTGATATGATGTGTCACGTTGATTGATTTGCATATGTTGACCCATCCTTGCATCCCTGGGATGAATCCCACTTGATCATGATGAATAATCTTTGTAATGTGTTGGTGAATTCAGTTTGCCAGTAATTTGTTGAGGATTTTTGAATCTATGTTCATCAGAGATATCGGCCTATAATTTTCTTTTGTTGTTGTGTCTTTGTCTGGTTTTGGTTTCAGGATGATATAGGTCTCATGGAATGAGTTGGGGAGTATCCTCTCCTCCTCAATTTTTTGGAATAGTATTAGTTTTTCTTTGAATGAATGTATGTAGAACTCAGCAGGGAAGCCATGGGGTTTTGGGCTTTTCTTTGATGGAAGACTTTTTATCACTGCTTCTATCTCATTAGTTGTTATTGGTTATTTAGGTTTTGGAGTTCTTCCTGGTTCAGTCTTGGTAGGTTGTATGTGTCTGGGAATTTATCCATTTCTTCTAAGTTTTCCAATTTATTGACATATAATTGCTCATAGAAATCTCTAATGATCCTTTGGATTTCTGCTGTATCAGTTGTAATGTCTCCTTTTTCATCTTTGATTTTAATTATTTGGGTCTTCTCTCTTTTTTCTTAGTCTGGCTAAAGGTATGCGTATTTCGTTTATCTTTTCAAAAAACCAACTTTTTGCTTTATAGATCTTTTATATTTTTTTGTTTCAATTTCATTTATTTCTGCTCTGATCTTTATTATTTCTTTTTTTCTACTAATTTGGGGTTTGGTTTGTTCTTATTTTTCTAGTTCATTGAGCTGCATCATTAGGTTGTTTATTTGAAGCTTTTCTACTTTTTTGATGTAGGCAATTATTGTTAAAAATTTCCCTCTTATTGCTGCTTTTGCTATATCCCATAGGTTTTGATATGTTGTGTTTTCATTTTCATTTGTTTTGAGAAATTTTTAGTTTTCTTCTGAATCTCTTCATTGGTACACTGGTCATTCAGGAACATAATGTTTAATTTCCATGTGTTTGTATATTTTCCAATTTTCCTCTTGTTACTGACTCCTAGTTATTCCATTGTGACCAAAGGAAATACTTGGTATGATTTCAATTTTTTGAAATTTTTTGAGACGTGTTTTGTGGCCTAATATATCCTTGAGAATGATCCAGTAGCTGAGGAGAAGAATGTGAATTCTGCAGCTGTTGGATAAAACATTCCGTAAATATCTATTAGGTCCATTTGGTCTATAGTGCAGATTAAGTCCAATGTTCCATTGTTGATTTTCTGTCCAGATGATCCATCCAATGCTGAAAATGAAGTGTCAAGGTCTTCAAGAATTGTTGTATTGGGGTCTATCTCTCTTTTTAGCTCTGATAATATTTGCTTTATATATCCCAGTGCTCCAGTGTTGGATGCATGTATATTTAGAACTGTTATATCCTCTTGCTGAATTGACCCCTTTAATGATCTTCTTTGTCTCTTTTCATAGTTTTTGTCTTGAAATCTATTTTATCTGATAGAAGTATAGCTACTCCCACTTTTTTTTGGTTTCCATTTGCATGGAATATCCTTTTCCATCCCTTTACTTTCAGTCTGTGTCTTTATAGGTGAAGTGTGTTTCTTGCAGACAACATGTAGTTGACTCTTGTTATTTTTAATCCATTCAGCCACTCTGTCTTTTGATTGGTGAGTTTAGTTCATTCACATTCAATGTTGTTATTGATAAGTAAGAACTTAACTACTGCCTTGTTGTTATTTGATTTCTGGTTGTTTTGTGGTCCTCTCTTTCTTCCTTCCTTCCTGTCTTCCTTAAAAGTGATTTTCTCTGTAGTGTGTTTTAATTTCTTGCTTTTTATTTTTTTTGTATCTGTTGTTTTTGATTTGACATTACCACAAGGCTTACAAAAAATATTTTATAACCAATGATTTTAAATATATGACAACTCTGCTTACAAACAAACAAGCAAAGAGAAATCTAATAGAAATTCCACTGTTTAACTCCTATTACCTCCCCCACTTTTTAACTTGTTTTCATCCATATCTTTTTACACTATCTGTATCTAAAAAAGTTGTTGTTATTTTTGATAGGTTTGTCTTTTAGTCTTCCTATTCAAGATGTAAGCAGTTTATATACCACAATTATAGCAAAAGAGTATTCTGTATTTGTGTCCTTACTGTTACCAGTGAGTTGTATACCTAAAGAAGATTTCTTACTGTTTATTTCTTTCTTATGGTCCTTTTCTTTCAAACTGAAGAACTCCTTTTAGCATTTCTTGTAGGAAAGGTCTGGTGTTGATAAAATCCCTCAGCTTTTGTTTGTCTGGGAAATCTTTATTTCTCCTTCACACTTGAAGGCTATTTTTGAAGGATATAATATTCTAGGGTTAAGATTTTTTCCCTTCAACACTTTAAAGATGTCATGCCACTCTCTCCTGGCCTGTAAAATTTTCACTGAGAAATCTGCTGCCAGACATATTGGAGCTCCTTTACACATTATTGTTTTCTTTTTTCTTGCTTTCTTTAGAAACTTTTCTTTATCTGTGACCTTTGGGAGCTTGATTATTGAATACCATGAAGTAGCCTTGTTCAGGTTAAATCTGCTTGATGTTCTACGACCTAGATAATATTGATATATTTCTCTAGGTTTGGGAGGTTCTTTGTGGTTATTTCTTTGAATACATTTTCTACCCCAATCTTGCTCTCTGTCTCCTCTTTAAGGCCAATAACTCTTAGATTTGCTCTTTTGAGGCTATTTTCTAGATCTTATAGGCATGCTTCATTCTTATTTATTCTTTTTTCTTTTTTTCTTTTAACTGTGCATTTTCAAACAGGCTTGTCTTCAAGCTCACTAATTATTTCTTCTGCTTAGTCAATCTGCTGTTGAGAAACTCTGATGCATTTATCTGTTTATCAACTGAATAGTTAAGCTCTAGAATTTCTGTTTTTTTTTTTTAAATTTCAATCTCTTTGTTAAATTTCTCTGATAGGCTTCTGAATTCTTCGTCCATGTTGTCTTGAAGTTCACTGAGCTTCTTCAGGACAGCTATTTTGAATTCATTGTCTGAAAGGTCACCTATCTCCATCACTCTGGGATTGGTCACTAGTACATTATTTTGTTATTTTGGTGACATCATGTCGTCCTGGATGTTCTTGATGCTTGTGGATGTTAGGTATTGGGCATTGAAGAGTTAGGTATTTGCTTTAATCTTCACAGTCTGGGTTTATTTGAACCCATCCTTCTTGAGAAGTCTTTCCAGATATTCAAAGGGAATTGAATGTTGTGATATAAGTCTTTGGTCACTGCAGCTATATCAGAACTGAGGGTGACCCAAGCCCAGTAATGCTGTGACTCTTGCAGACTCTTGGTGGTACCACTTTGGTAAGCTTGGATAAGGTGCAAGAGAATTCCCTGGATTACCGGGCAAAGTCTCTCACTCTCTTCCCTCATTCTCTGTTCTGGGCTGATGGAGTTGGGGGAGGAGTGATTTGGGCACTCCTTGTGGCCACCAGTGCTAGGTCACACCTGAAGCCAGACCAGTCTCACCCAAAGCCAGTGGTGACTACCTGCCTGCCTACCTCTGATGTTCATTTGAAGCCTATGGGCTCTTTGGTCAGCAAGTGGTGAATCCTGCCAAGATTGGGTCCTTCCCTTCAAGGCAGCATGTTTCCTTCTGGCCCTGGGTGGGCCAGAAATGTCATCCAGGGACTAAGGCCTGGACTCAGAGGCCTAAGGGGTGCGCTTGGTACTTTACTGTGGCTGAGCTAGTACTCAAGTTGCAAAACAAAGTCCTCTGAGCCCTTTCCTTTCCTTTCCTCAAATGGAAGAAGACTCTTCCCGAGTCACACTGCCTGTAGTTGGGGGAGGGGTGACGCAGGCACTGGTTTGGCTACAGCGGCTGATGTCTCACTGGGTCATGTGCACTCCAAGTCCACAGTCACAGAAGGCACCCAAGGACTGCAGCCCTTGTGGCCCCACAGCCTTCCAAATTTAGTCCAAGCCCCAGGCTGCTCTTTGTCTGCTTGGCGGGGCTAGCGGGAACTCGGGCTTGAGGGAGGAGGATTTCCCTTTGGACAGGTTGGTCAAAATGCCCCCTCCGTGTGTACTGGCAGAATTCTGTCCTGTGCTGTTTTCCTCTGTGCCAGGGCGGCCCTGAGTTTCAATTCAAAGCCCACAGTTACTTCACCGTCCCTCCCCCATGGCACACAGCTTCTGTCTCCACTGGGCATGCTGGCGCAGCTTTGCCGAGGGATGGGGAGGCCTGGGGTAGGCAATACAAGACCGTCTTTTCTGCCCTCTTTAGGGCCTCTTTCCTTGACATGAAAACCCAGGTAATATGATCACTCACCTGATTTTTGGTTCTTCTGAAGGTGCTTGCTTATGTGGATAGTTGTTGAATTGGGTGTTCTTGTGGAGGGACGATCCTAGAGGTTTCTATTCATCCATCTTGCTCTGCACCCTTCTTTCAAGGTTAATTTCTTGTTTATACTTCAACCCTGTGAGTTGATGGAGAACTTGACTCAACCTGGCTTCTTGGGACCCAGACTGACAAGGGCTCCATTGCGGTATGATTTTGTCATTTGAACACAAAACTTTGGGGCTCACTATAGCAGGGGAGGAGTGCATGGACAATCACACAGGTGCTTAAATGCTCCCCACCAGAATGTGATCGACACCACTTCCACCCACTTCTTATTGACCAAAGCAGCTAACACTACTTCTCTTAACTCGCAGGGGCAAGGTCATATATTGTGGGGAGCAGAGACCTGGAAGCAACGGTTAGCACTCATGTCTTTTTCAATGGCATACTGGTTGAGCACGTAAGCTCTGGAGTTGGACAGTTAGTATGTCTTTGAATTTCATCTGAGACACTTAATTGGCTGTATGACCTTGACTAAGAATCTTTTGCCTATGGTTTCTTCTTCTGTAAAATGGGGACAATAATTGTAACATGTTGAACACTTAGCCTAGGGTCTGGCACAAGGTAAGCCCTCAGAACATGGTAGCTGTATCTATGAGGTCACAATCAGTTGGGAAGTATTACAGGAATATTCGGGTTTTAAATAGTATGAGCTGGGTGGGGAAGGGGTGGGTATGAGAGCAGCAAGACTGGACACAGAGACATCAGTGAGGAAGCTACTGCAGGACCAACACAGAGAGAGAGAGCAGACCTGAGAAAATTAGAAGCTTAAACTGGCAGGACTTGATGATTCTGAGACATTTCTTAAGGTTACTTAAATTCTATTCACTATGTTGCATGTGCATAGTTGGTGGCCATAAGGAGGGCTGAGGCCCTGTGGCCAGGTGTGATGGAGGGGAGACTCTCATGGGGGGAGGACTCCCATGGCTTGGATACAGCGATGGGAGCCTGCTGCCACCCCCTCCCTGCCCACCTCCCATAGTCTGGGGTAAATGGGGAATGGAAGAATGGGAAACTCTGCAGTGGCTGGTAGGCGGTGCTGTGGTCTGAATGTTTGTATGCCCTCAAAATTCACATGTTGAAACCTAACCTCCAATGTGGTGATATTATATTAAGAGGTGGGGCCTTGGGGGTGGTTAGGTCATGAGGGCTCCACCCTCATGAATGGAATTAGTGCCCTTATAAAAGAGGACTGAGGGGGTTTGTTTGCCCCTTCCACCATATGAGGATACCACGAGAAGGTGCCATCTGTGATGCAGAGAGCAAGCCACTGAATCTGCTGGCAACTTGATCTTGGATTCCCAGTCTCCAGAACTGTGAGCAATAAATTTCTGTTGTTTATAAATTACCCAGTCTATGGTATTTTTGTTATAACCCAAACTGACTGACATGGGAGTAATGTCCTTAGGAAGTGTTAGTTTTTGCTAAAGCCAGAGGGAGAGAATATAATGGAATGTGGTTTCCTGTGGATACGACAGGTTGAGAGGGTCCACATGCTGGTAGAAACCAGGGATGAGTAAGCACAATGCTGTGAATACTTGCCAAGGGATTGACTGGGATACAATCATCTCTAGGGGAGGCCACCACCTTCAGGCATAAGATTTGAGGCCTGGCAATGCCTTGACTTTGGGGTCTTATCTAATTTTTTTTGTGTGGTCTATATCTGATTAATGCTTCTTAAATTGGAAGGGAGACCCCCTTTAGGGAAGAGATAGAGCCTGAAAAGCTTTCTTCCTGGCCAGACATGAGATTGTCCTATCACTAATGTTGAACTGAGGACATTAGGCAGCAAATGACATCACCATCTGAAGCTGGGGAATTTTGCAAGTCTGTCCTTGTAAATTACTCTTCAGACACTAAGTGTTGACACTTTTGTCACTGTTTGTCTTTGAGCAGAACAGCGAGTGCCCCCGAACTGAGGGTTTCTTGGACAGCCCTTCTGAGGCATAGACTAAGAGAGCTAAGGACAAGACCTTGGGTGTGAGCATGTGTCAGTCTCTGCCTATCATGTGTTCTATGACTGCCCTGGCCAGACCCCACACACATGCTGTGGGCAAGGGTGGGAGCATGGACTGCTGGCTCAGCTAAGAATCAGCCCTGTGGGTAGTGCATAGACAGCCCGGCCTTTCCACGCAGTGGAGGCGCAGTTACTGTCAGCTCTGTGGACTTTGTGTGGTCAGCAGTACTTGCAGTCCTCTCTACATGATGCTGAAGTGCACTGCAGCGTGGCAGATGGTGTGTGCCCAAGGAAAAGGTGAACACACCTAGGAACATTATCAGTCATACACACCGGCTCCTAAGTTTCCATTCAAAACCAAATAAAGATGTTTTTGGATCAATTGTGCCATTGCTCACCTCCCTCCGTGCAGGTTATAAAGAATGAAGTTGCTTCTCCCCTCACCCCATTCTATTTGCCCATTTAAAACAACTACTGTGGTAAAACATATATAACATAAACGTTACCATTTTAACCATTTGTTAGGTGTACAGTTCAATGTCATTAAGTACTTTCACATATTTGCACAACAGAATCAACTTGCTTTTACCTTCTGCAGGGAGGTAACTAAGCTCCCAGCAAAAAATCGTGTCCCTTTGGTAGGGTTGCAAAGGATAAGAAAATAATAGAAAATGGAAAATAATGGAAATAAAAGAATACACAGAGACAAAGATATAGTTTTATAGATTTATAAAGATTATGGACAAAGTGGGTGCTCAGGGGACCTGGATTTCTCTGTCAATCTCAGAGGCCATGAGTGAAGTTTTACACAGTCATTTATAGGTACAGTGATCAGTTGCCAGTGGTAACAGATTTACATAACAACAGGTAGTTCCTCTTAGGTTAATAGTTTTTCAAAAGGCTTATACAGATCCCTCAACTAATTCTATCTATGTGAACGAATGGTTACAAAATCTTTCAAAGACTAACTTCTAAGTTCTAAGGTAAATTTATCACTTAACAGAGGGGTTAAACAGAGATATATTGGCTCCATATTTTTTTTATCAGGTTATTGTGAATGGAGACAGGTAGTTGGGAGTTTTAAGCAGGAACTGTCCCTTGGGCTAATTGCTTTTAGCCACGGGTGGCTGTCTGTTTGGGGTGGGCACTTTTTGATCAGCTCTCATCCTGTAGGTTTTAGCAGACCTCCCTTGCTTTACAAAGCAAATCCAAACCTTTAGGTCTGAGAATCGTGGCGCCTTGTGGGATTCAGCCACTACTGTCTTTCAGAGATGCCCTTCTGAGGTGAAACAGCTTTCGATACGCGAACTAACATGTTCACATATTCCTTCAGGGCAAAGCTCTGCAAAACTCCTGAGACGTTTCCTGTCTCCAATATATTTGTGTTAATTCATGGAGCAAAACCTTCAGTGCCAATGACCCTGGTTTCTGTCTTTTTCATCTTCCTGAAAATGCATTGAGCAGCTGCCTCCATCCTCCCGGTGTTCTCAAACCCTGGAGAGATAGCACTGTGGAAATCACTCTGAAATGCCATCCTCTACTCTGTAGGAAGTGGGCACTATTAGATTTCTTATGCCCTGGAACCACTGGCATTTTGCCTGTGGGTTGTACGACTCTACTCCTTGGAAGTTCTCTACTCTACTCACTTGGAGTGCTTCCCTTTATATGAGAAAATAAATCATGCCCACATTCTTCTATGGTTATAGAAGCTGGGGAAAAAACAAAAGTAACAAAATAATACAATATAACTTACTTCTATTGTTTAAATGTCTCTAATGAAATTATAGATCAATAAGCCTAAGTTAGCAGTACCATTAAAAATTTCCTAAGGTCTCTCTTTGGGAAGTCATCCTACGGACCAATGTTTCCTGCTTGCTCAGTTTCCTAGTTGTCTAGCCTAGTGTTGGAATAAAGTAGAAAAAGGGAGAGGAGAGGTTTGCAAGTGTCTTAGTCTGATGGGGCTACTATAACAAAAATATCTTAAACTGGCTGGCTTATAAACAACAGAAATTTATTTCTCACAGTTCAGGAGGCTGGGCAGTCCAAGATCAAGGTTCTGGCAGATTCGGTGTCTGGGAGGGTCCACTTCCTCATAGACGATACCTTCTTGGTGTGCCTTTGAGTGGTTGAAAGAGCAAGGCAGCTCTCTTGGGCCTGTTTTATGAGGGCAATAATTCCATTCATGAGGGGTCCCATGAGCTAATCATCTTCCAGAGGCTCCACCACCTAATATAATCACCTTGGGGGTTAAGATTTCAACATGTGAATTTTGAGGGGACACAAACATCTGGACCATAGCAGCAAGTGTCACTTTTGGTATTCTACCAGGAACTTGCTTTGCCAACTGGTATCATTTCTCTAATGAGATTAGAAGTCACCATCTGAACGAACAAAAGGTCTCCATGTATTTCTTTTGGGATAAGGACTCAGAGCATCACTCTACAAAGAAACTCTGTGTCTAAGTAGAATTCCTTTGGAACACAGAGGTCAGGAAAAATTGGAGATGTGGAGGAAAGCTTAATTTAGTGAATTTATTCATCTATTTGTTCAGTAAATCGAAACTATTGTGCCAAGTTCTGTATTGGATGCTGCAGTAACTAAGAAGAATCAAATGATTCCTGCCCATTTACTTATAGTTGGGGGTATGACCTTGACTACCCAGGTTCTGTGCCTTTAATGCACCTGATACCACACAGCCACTTCTCATAAGATGCTCTCAGTTACCCATCTCTGATCATCTAAAAAGGCCTAGCCCTTCTTGTTCCATTCACATCTTGTTCCCAACTTCTACTCTGCCTCTGCATTAATCTTGATCTCATCTCCTACTGATCTTTGCAGGCCCAGGCCGAATGTCAGATTTAGCATCTTTATCTTGATACGCAAGCATTTCCCATAGTCATTGTTTTGCACTCGAGTTCTGGATCTGTCCACTCTTCTCTGCTCCTCATCTCTCCTCTTTCTGATTGGTCCCGTACCCTTGAATCTCCTCCTTACCTTGATCAACCTGGCTAGTACTGCCTACCCAGCCTGACCCTTTCTCCAGGGGAGAGGGTTAGTTGGCTGCACGGTCAATTATCAAATGATAAATTAATTTTTCCCTATTGCCCAGCTGAAGTTAAAACTGCTATGAGAAGTTGTGTAGGCCAGGCACGGTGGCCCATGCCTATAATCCTAGCACTCTGGGAGGCTGAAGCAGGAGGATTGTTTGAGCTCAGGAGTTCAAAACCAGCCTCAGCAAGAGTGAGACCCCAGCTCTACTAAAAAAATAGAAAGAAATTAGCTGAACTAAAAAAAAAAAAGAGAGAGAGAAATTGTGTGCTCAGAGAGTACCAATATCAGCCCATTTTAGCACTAGTCCAAGGAAAGCCATCACAGAAAGGGAAGCAAGTGGCTATGTCTGTGTCTGTAGTTACTTGTATGCATCTTCTTTGATGCTTTTTGAAGGAACATGGAAGCACTTTCTTTGCTTTGTCTCCTTTGTGTTACCTGTAAGGCCTCTTTACTTCCTAAGCATAATAACCTAAAGTATAATTTCCTAGAATATAATTGGCAGACATTTCTCCACCCCTCCACTTTCTTAGCACCCACTAACACCCCACAGAACTAGCATTTTGTAGAACACACTTAAGGAAAAACTGAACCAACTCTAGTCATCTTTACAAGAATTCAGTAATTTTCATTAAGGCTTAGAATTTCTGTCAAATGAATCAAGGTAACGTCATGTGTATACTGCCAAATATAGATGGACTAACCAGTTACTGATGTCAACTTGAGTTAAAATTCTCTTTGGGTTTTCATGATTTCAAATTATCCTCCACATGGCTGCCTGAGTGATCTTTCTAAAATGCAAACTGGAGCTTCAAAGGCTCACCATTTGCCTAGGGGATAAAATTTAAATTCTAGAGAACAGAGTTCAAAGCCTGTCATGGGCAACTCCTACCTGCTCTTCCAGCCTCATCTCTCTCCACCTCTGTCCAAGCTACATTCTTTCAGTTACTCACTACGTTTTGTCTTCATGACTTTGCATACACTGTCTCCTCTGCCTGGGACTTCCTCTCGCACTGGTGATGTGCTCCCTCTCATCCCCTCCAAGTCTCAGCTCAAACACCCCCTCCTGTGAAGGCCTTCCTTGCCTCCATACGCACAGTTAAGTGCTTTCTCTCACCTCATGTTACCATTTATCACATTCACATCTATTCATTACTCATCAGTTGCATCAGGGATGGTTTTCCCACTTGTCTGTGAGCCCCAAAGGGCAAAAATTCTGTTTTATGAATATATTTATCTGGAGTGTCTAGTACATAGTAGGAACTTAATATGTGTTTGTTGAAAGAATGGGTGATTAAATGAATGAACAATAAAAGTAGAGGATGCTACTGCTTGGTTACAAATTTGTGGCTGGTGTTCAGTAATCATGAAATGGAAGAAAATAGGCTTCAGGTTGCATGGTTGATATTTCTTACCAACGAGAAAACACGTTGAACAAATAAAGAGTATTGCTGAATGATGTGATTATTAGGAAATCAGTGACACTATTCAGAGAAAGATATTAGGGAGGCAGCTAGTGTCTCCTTATGAAGGACTTGTTTTTCACCCACTTTAAAATCTTCTCTAGTACCCATGGTTTCTCCCTCTTTGACTTCTTCCCTATGCTTTTAAGTATGTCCAGACATTTCTTGTTAAACAAGAAAAGTGAACAAAAACCTTTATTCACCTGTGAATACTATCCCCAATATCCATAATGGAATCACTACTTTATCAGGGTCATGGTGTACATATAGTGTATTTTGATTTCTTCAAGGTATTTGGCTATATAGCTCATGAAATTCTTGCAGACAGGATGGAAACAGTAGATTAAGAGTTATTTGACAATAATAATAATAAAAAAAAAAAGCTAAAATCCAGGTGCAGTAGTATGTGCCTGTAGTCCCAGCTACTCGGGAGGCTGATGTGGGAGGATCACTTGAACCCAGCAGTTTGAGACCAGCCTGGGCAACATAACAAGACCCCATCTCTAAAAATTTCTTTGACAGTCAAACTCAAAAAGCCCTTTTTATGGATCAGGCTTAATCTAGAGGCAGGTCTTGGTGACAAGGCAAGCAGCTCTCTTCCATAGCCTCATCTTCCTTCAAAAGAAGGCTTCCTCTCTGCCTTCAGTTCTGGCCATGCTGGCCTCTTTTCAGCTTCAGCTACTTGTTGGGCTTATCCACAGGCTTTTTGCAGAAGGCTATTGTCTCTGCTTGGAAACTCTTTCACTTCCATCCTTACCTCATTGATTGTACTCATCTCTCACCTCACACGTCACTTTCTCCTCCCCAAATAGATCAAAGCTCTCTATTGTGACTCAGGGTCCCACATACTTCTATGTGTAGTATTTCATTTATTTGTGTGTTACTTTTCTCCTTCATTAGACTATAATTCCCATGTCTGATTTTTCTCTTCATTGTAGTCTCAGCTCCCACACAGCCCTTGGCTTTGATGGAAAAATAAATGAATAAGAAATTTAAAGTCGAAGTTAAGCAAATGCAAAGCCTGGAAGTTTATCGGAGGCTGCCTGGTGTCCAAAGCTCGCAGGAACAAGCAAACAAACAAGGTGTAAGGAAGTAAAGTGTTCAGACAAAATGAGTTTGCAGTGACTTCCTTGGACCAAGGTCACTTACATTGGTGCTTCTTTTAAAAGCTCCAGTTTGGCCTGATCCTTCCTAAACTCACACTTCTCTGATAGTTGAGAGGATCAATCAATATGTTGATTACCTGATCAAGCTTCAGAAAGACACGAGGTCAGTGATCATTCATTATTGAACGTCTCTTATCAGTCCCACACTCTAACCTCTAGGGGGAGCCCAAGGATCCCCCCTCCTCTCAGAAGATGAACGCAATAGAAGTGGTAGAGCACTTAGCGGGAAAGATGAGGCAATTGGAAATGGAGCTGAACAGAGCAAATACTCTTTTACTCACTCCCTGGTTTGCACAGTTTGCTTTTTTTCTTTTCTTTTCCTTCCCTCTTGAGTTTGCCATCAGATAGACTTATTTGAATGAACTCATAAAAGTTCTATGGCAGTGCTCTACTCTAGGTTGCCAGGATGGGAGGCATCATAAGGATTTGGGCGTTACTGCTATGATTAGGAGTAAAGATTAAGCTTTTGCCTAGCACAGCATTGGTGTCTTTGTTCCTTCAGCTCTCACTATGGGGGGAGGTAGCTGGTAGAAGACACAGCTAAAACATCAGTGAGCCAGGCACTGTGCTAGACTATGGAATATCCATGATGAGTTAAACAGTACCTACCCACAAAGACCTTAAGTCTCACTTTTTAGTTAGCCAGACTTTTGTGTTTAAGCTAAATAATGACTGGCAAAAATGCAAGATGGAGGAGTCCTGGTTTAATAATACAGTAGTAAGAAAACAAAACAAAACAAAAAAACCAAAGGGTTATAATTTTCCATAAATTCAAAATGAGAACCTAGTGTGTTGTGGCTGCTGAAAAAGTTTGCGTAATTTTAGGCTCCATTAATAGAAATACGCTCTAAGGATCAAAAGAGTTAATAGTCCCATTGTAATTGGTGCTGGCCAGTCCACATCTACAGTATTGTGTTTCCTTCTGGACACCACATTTTAAGAGGAACATGGACAAATTAGAGTGTGTCCAGAAAGGGCTGACCAGTATAGTAAGGGGCCTGGAAACCCCATCATACAGGGATGATCGAAGGACTGGGGAATGTCTAGCCTGGGAAATTAAAGACTTAGGTCGGGGGGACATACAGCTATTTTCAAAGATTTTTCTTATAGAGAAAGATGTGGGCCAACTCCCTGTGCTGTTCCAGAGAACACTTCTTAGGGACAGCGCTTGAGTGAATAGGTGGAAATGTTGGGGAAAGATTTCCAGTTTTAGTTCAGCATAAGGAGACTTTACGACATCTGGGCTGTCCAATAGTGGACTGGGTGGTCTCTTTTCTTACCACTTCACCTTCTCGTCTTCTTTGCTACTTTTCCTTCTCGGGGTAAGAACTGATTTGTGGGTTACCTTTTCTTCCCAGACAATCTCAAATCTCTGATCCTTCTTGGTCATCCCAACAAAATGAAGCCACGGAGTTTACTTCTGTGTGAGTAAAAGGTAATATTGACAAGTAACAGTATGCTGAGCACTTTACAGAGATGATATTGGATCCCACTGTAAAGGATCCTCTCCATTTTACAGATAAAGGAACAAAGCTTAGGTAACTTGCTCAGGGTCACATAGTTATTAAGTGGGGGAGCCAGAATTTGAACCTAGGAATTGTGCTTTCATACCTTAATTTCCTAACCTCTCTGCTATACTCACCTCTCTCCCACCAAATTATAAGTTTATAAAAAACCAAAAAAAAAAAAAACCAAACAAAAAACAGGTGAAGTGGTATTTGGGCCAATGTAGGCTAATGGAATAAGGCTCCCCCCACCAGTGAATAAGGGGCAGATGTATAGGGCAGAAATAAATCTGTAAATATGTAGCTTGTGTGTGTGTCGAGGGCGGTGGTGCTCAGTGTGCCCTCCTGGACCTGCCACCTGACCTATGCACAGTGTCTTTGTTAAAAGAAAATAGCACTCAGATCTACCCCATTGTCCAGATGGTCTGCACATGTCACCAGGCTGGGCCTCCTTCACTCAGTGGCACAGCTAGGATTCTGATTGAAACATCATCTTCTTTTTCTGACACTCTCTTCTCATTCTACGGGAATCTGGGTATTCCATTTTAATTGCGTCTTTACGGCATGGCTTTACATAAGGCACAGGCTTTTATAATGAATCAAAAAATTGAAAAGGTTTTCCCTTCTAAAAGCCTCTGTGACTCACTAAATACACACAAACCACAAGCCAATAAAGCCATGATTAAAGTCCATGTAAAATAAATCTCTCAATGAAGAGAGTTTTTCTTGCTGTTAGCACGAGTCATCCAAACCCTTTGATGTATGTTGGGCCCTCTTGCTCATAGACCCCTGTCTTATCATCACTCTCCCCAGCCATGAATCTTACTGCTCACTGGAGAAGTCTTGTTAACAGGAGGGGCAGCTTCCCGGAACTAGTGAAGAAAAATCAGGAAAATGACCCAAGTGAAAGGTAAGCCCAGAAGAAGAAAACCAGCAGCCAGCTAATAGCTTTCCCATCTGGAGTCCCTGCCTGTGCTGAGCAGAGGCTGCTGTGGTAAGGGAGCAAGACTGATTTAGGGGGAGTTTTGCCCACATTTTGGTCTTCTGGCTCTTGCTCTGTGTAGAGTCATGTTGTAAAATAAAAAAAAACATACAAAACTTCAAACAGTTCCTGAAACAACATATTTTCCACGGATAAATTTATGTTTACCACCTGAGGCTGCAGGTCTGTGGTACCAGATACCTAGATGTAAACCAAAGAGAGTCACTGGCTGGGTTATCTGAATATGTGATTTCTGGCACACACAGCCAACATTTACTTTAATTTTATTGCTTTGAGCAACTGTTAATTCAGAGAACTTACTGGCCATCTGTTCTGATAAACTTTAAGTGGTTTGAATTCTTTGCAATACTTTGTCCAGCAAAGCTTCTCTTAGGGCAATCATTGGCCTCATTTTTATTGTGTTCACAATCTTTTACCCAAAATAGTGATATTTTTATTTAGTGAATGAAAGAGAGATTGTGATTACAACAGTAACTGTTATGGACCGAGAAAGGAGCCAACTAAAGAGAGAAAGAATAGAATAAACTGGTTGTTATTTTTAAATGACATTCTTCCAATATGACAAACTGTAAGTAAACTGTATACTGCCCTTTGTGGGTAAGAGCCTGAGGTGGAAACTCCACATATGGCCATCAAGAGGTCTAGTTTGGGGTTTGTGAGTGCTTCGAGTGACTGCTCACATGGTTTGCTGATGGAATTCATCTACTGAAAGCTGAAGGAAGGCAAACCCTGAGACTGATGGGAACTACTTGTTTTATACATTGAACTGTGACATTTTTCATTTTTACAGCCATTGCTGATGTAAGTGTTATGTAAACTGTCCCTGGTGCAGTAAAAACAGCCCCTCTGGGAAGTTTTAGGACAGTACAGAATGCCCGACCCTGACGAGGGTGACTTTTCCTTGCTTGTTATCAAGAAGAGGAAACTGAGAGAAAGAGAAGAGAGGAAGCTTGCTCAGATTTACTTTGGGAGGGAGAAACTCTGCATCTGTTCCTCCAGTGTGGTGCTTTGCTTGTTGCCAGGTCTTTTTTTCTGCAAGTAGGACCAAGCCTGGTGCTGCGTGTCAGGTGCCTGGCTCCCTTTCTGCGCCTCTGCCAAATACGCCTCCAAGGCCCGATCCACACCGTCTTCCCCACCTGCCTCCACCCCCAGCTCCCTTTTGGGATGTGTTCCTACCTCCTTGGGACTTGGTTGTCACCCACATCACATTTTTCCCAGTGTGCTATTAGTCAGATGGGCCCCTTTATGACTTCTCCTCATCAAGGGAGGACAACAGGGCTGACCTTGTGGGACACAAGGCCTGGGAGCTTATAGCAGAGGTTGGATTCCCTGTGATGGAATTAGAGCCAGGACTGCTTTACCCAAGGTCAGTTTGGACTCTGAGAAACCAAAGAGATGAGCCTTGTCAAAGTTCCTAAGTGAGAACTGAGGTCTGGACCATGAGAGGCATACATGGTGTAGGACCTAGCTGTTCAAAGTGTGGTCCCCAGAGCAGCACTGTAGGTGTCCCCTGGGGTTTGTTGGAAGGATCTCAGTCTGTCATCCCTCACCTACTGAACCAGATCTTCAGGACTTCTGTAGAGAACCCAAGGCAGGAGCAGGGCTAGGGGCACAGGGCCAGCTGAGAGTTTGGAACTCAGTAGGGGTAAGAAAGGAGTGAGAGCTCATCAGGAAGAAGGCGGTGGAGGCCAAGGTATCTACATGTAGGGGAGGGGAGGGTGATTTCTGCCATACATGGGGGTATTTGAGGCTACCTCCCTGGGCTGTGGCTGTGGGTGTGTAGTATGTGGGTATATCCAGACTGAAAGCTAAAAAACCAAAATCTTCTATTCAGCCTCCAACTGGGATATAAAGGCCCGGGGGATGGGAGCCCATCTTAGCCCTCTTCCTACTCCAGGCCTAGCATGGCACCTTGCACATCACAGATGTGGAGTCAGTCTCTGCTGAACTGAATAGGGCCCTTCAGCTTCTCCCATCAGTCACACGGTTTGGTGTGATTATAGTGGAAAGTGACCACTGATTCTGCATTTCCCTCAGCAGTCTTCTGGTGAGATAATGACATTTTGGTATTTACTGCAGCAGAAAAGCACCCTGCTGGATCAGAGAGGATCCCAGCATCACACCCCTTGAGAGTCCAGGCAATGCCCCAAAGACCCAGGTTCCTGCCTGCGTGCCGGCCCGTCAACGTACCATTTCTGCAGAAAGGAAAATGGACCTGTGGATTCTCACTGTTATTGTCTCAGATGCCAAGCCCAGAGCCTTGCCGTGCATTCGGGGAACCGTTACTGCCAGCCTCTGCAGAACCCCGGGAATGAGCTCTGCTGTGGCAGCCTTCTCCTGGCAAGAGTTAACACTAAGGTGCAGCTGACGGAATGTGAGGGCTGGAGAGCCAGCTCTGGGGATTGCTATTGCAATCAGAAGACGGCCCAAGTCAGAGCTCCAAAGCCCTTTGAAGGGATGCCAGCTCATACACATGTTTCCAATTATCATATGCAATCTCGAGACAGTGTGCAAGTTGCACTTTCATTATGTCAAAGTGAAAGGAATGGTGGGGGCGAGATAAAGGGGGAGAGGCCGCCAAGCTGGAGACTGCACTTAGCCGTGGCACCAAACATTAGCCAAGGCGCTGAGCTGGCCTCCCACCCAAGTCCGCCCCCGGAGCCAGGGGCACATGGCACCTACTCTGAAAGCCTTTTTTTCCTTCTTATTTTGGGGATCAAGGAAACCAGATGATGTGGCTGGAGGCGGCCTCGTCTTCAGAAAGATATTTGACCAGCTCTTCGGTATTTAGTCTGAACAGAGATGAGATTTTGTGGAAACCATACGGGGACTTTGTGTCTTCCTGCAGGATTTCGCATAGCTACTCTCTGAATTTCCCCAAGGTCTGTAATTGCAGGAGAAGCTAATTCCTTTGCCAGTTGTAGCTCAGAACCAGGTGAGAGAAGAGAGACAGCTCTTCTCTCTCTCCCACCCAGGGCTGGGCAGCCTCTTGGTTGGATTTTATCTTGTTTGCAATTCTGGAGTAAGTCCCAGCACAGGACAATAATTTCACTCAACTTCTTTTTCCAAACACCGTTCAACATTCTTTCCTTCAGAAAGTCTTTTCTGGCTTATTCTTTCCATCTGATTGCTTCCTACTACTGTAGCTATCATTTAGAATGTTTATTGGATGAGCTTGTGTGTTGCTCTGTGTTTTTAAGTCAGTATGTGGGTGCATGTGAGTGTAGACTGTCCACTTCCTGGCCGCCTCTTAGCTCTTGGGGGTTATTCTCTCTCTCTCTCTCTCTCACACACACACAGGCATGCTATCTTTGTATGTTGTGTGTATATCTGTGCGTATGTATTGCTGTATATGTATATATATAGGTGTATATATACATGTACTGTATATTTATGTATGGTTTATATACAATAATTTTCTATGCGCCAAACACTGGGCCAAATGCTTTACAATATAACAAAGTAGGTTCTATTATTATCATCCACATTTTACATATAGGAAAACAGAAGTTCAGAGAGATAAATATTAAGTAATTTGTCCAACGCCACTCAGCTAAACTGGTGGTGAGTCCAGGCTTTGACCCTGACAGTCCGATCTCACTCCTCACTCTAACGCTGACCTCTGAAAGCTGCTCAGAGACTTCCCACACCTCAGAAAGGACCTTGTCTTCAACTCAGACCATTAACTCATTTACTGCTGACACAGGCAGGGGTAGGG
This sequence comes from Indri indri, assembly GCA_004363605.1. Lineage (NCBI taxonomy): Eukaryota > Metazoa > Chordata > Mammalia > Primates > Indriidae > Indri > Indri indri. Next base: position 10,728 of record RJWJ010009639.1, on the reverse strand, counting down.
GGTAGGGAACAGGGATGAGGATGATGGTGATGGAGGAAAAGATGAAAACTAAGTTCTGTCTTACCGGTCCTAAGGCATTGATTGCCTGCCATATGCGAGACAGGATCCAGGTCCAGACAGATGTGACGCATCCTTGACTTTAAGGAGCCGCCCCGGGTTGGAGGGCTTCTCCTCGGGCTGCTGTTGTGTGTGGGAGGGTCTGCCCAACTTACTTTGGCCCTGGGCCCCCCTGAGCCATCTTCACATACTCAGGTGAACTTCAGGAAGGTCAGAGCTTTTCAGCTGCATACTCAAATGAATTAGAGCAAAACAGATCCCACGTGCCTGGCACGTGGAAACTCTCCGAGCCAATGGCTCATAAACTTGCCAAGGGCTGGAGGAGTAAACACATCCCAGGGAACTGTGGCATGGTTCTCTGGCAGAGTACACACGAACAGAAAGCACAGCCTTCCGGCCACTTGCCTAAGGTAGTCTTTAGTGTCAGAACCCAGAGGCTTACTCAGAGCTAATCCACATAAAGGGCCTAGCAGTGTGCCTGGCACATAGCAGGCTCTTAATAAATGCTAATGGTCACTATTAGCACTGCTCATCACAGCCGAACCTATGACACATCTATAAAACGGTCTGTCATGAACCCTCCCAAATTGTGGAAAGCTGTTCCATCTCATCCTAACATTCTTTCAGGGTTTCTCAGTCAATCTGCTTTCCAAAACTAAAGTTTATTACACACTCCTTAAGTGCTAGGCACTGTGTATATCAATGTACACTATCTCTCTTAATTATCTCTCAGCCCTCTGAGAAAGCGTTATTATTATCCCTGTGCACAGATGAAGAAATCATCAGAGAGCTTCCACATATCAGTTGTCACAGAAGTTAAGCCGCCTGCTTAAAGTCACGCAGCCTTAGCAGAAGTGCCTCATTTGTCCCGTTCCAAAGCTTGTGCTCTTAACTGCTGCACTAGAACTTCTAGAACCCAGGTGGCCTTCCTGAGCCCAGATTTAGGCCAGTTCTGAAGCTGAAGAGCTGCTGTTCTTGCCCTTACCCTCCTGAGGATGGCTCTGCCACATCTATATTCCACAGTGTCCCCTGACCAGAGGGTTTTCCTCACCTGATCTACACACCCGCCAACAAGAAAATATTTAGTGAGCATCAGCTATGTTGGTCTCCTATGATCTCCTATGATCAACACGGAGTTGTTAAGTTTGCAATAAATAATTTTGCCTCACACTTGCATGGCGCTTGACTGTTTTCAAAATACATGGTTTTGTTTCATGCTCACAACTCAGAGATACAGGAATGATTATTTTCATTTCACAACTGCAAGAACTGAGCTCAAAGAGGAGCTGTATCTCGCCAAGGTTTCACAGATAGAAATGGGGGAGCTGGGGCCAGATCCCAGCTCTGCTGACACCAAGCCCAGAGTTCGTATTGTCACACCAGGCTGCTTCCTCGGCACCATGGGTGACGGATGACCTCGGCTCTGAGCTCCCGCTGCTTCGCTCCGGCCAGTGGAAGAAAGACTCAGAGGTCAGTGCCGAGCCCAGGCCCGTGTTCTGGACAGTGCACTCTCCACTCAGGCCTGCTTCTCCTGCCTCACTGTGTCTTCTCCAGGGAGCAAAGATCACGCTGCCCGGCGGGGACAGACCCTGCCTTCCTGTCCTCTACTCCAGGTTTTGAGCGGATCCTCCTCTCACGATGCATCTTGTGCTGAGGAGAGAGTGGTGAGACTTTTAGGAGGAACACTCCCATGTTCCACTGGAATAGAAGTGGCCATTGGCTGTTGCTGAAAATCCATCCCCAGGTTTTCCGCTAACAGGGAGAGCAGGTCCAGGGGAGGCTGGCGCTCTGGGTGGGGGCAGGGGCAGTCAGAAAGACAGACTGGGAATGAAAACTGGAGTCAGGCACCCTGTTGCTCTCCTCACCCAGAGCCAGGAGCTCTGCCTCCTGCCGAGGCAGCCTGAGCCTTGCCAGGAGCGCCGTGTCGGGTGGAGGACCGGCCAGGGTGCATGCGCTAGTTTTTTTTGGCGTGTGGAGAAAGTCGCCCAGGGGAGAGGGATCTGCTCTCACCCTCTGGGCTTTTGGGGAACTCAGGCAGAAAAATCTCAGTGAGGCACTTGAAGGAAATTTTGCTGGACGTCCGCTGCTCGGCAGAGCACAGTGTGTGGTTGGGAGCTGTTTTCTCAATGTGCTTGAGTGTCTGGGCCCTGGTGACCCTGGGCGGCCTCTCGGGGCAGCCGGGTGGGTCTGAAAGCCCAATGGAGCTCCCCCCTGAGAGTGGGAGCAGAGCCCAAGCTGCGGAAACCACTGCGCTCGGGTTGTTTTTGGACGGCTCCAAGGCTGTTGGGCCAAACTGATATCCCCTCGTATTGAGAGAAAACATTGTCTCCCACGCCGGGGCTCCAGAGTTTCGGCCTGGAGCGGATTTTGTCTTTGGGAAGGCAGGCGGTGTTCCTGGGATGGGGAGGCCCTCCTCTTACCCACAGGGAAGATGAGATGAGAAGGCCTTGGCCTGCGTCCTTCCTCAGAGCAACTTCCCTCCTCCCTCAGAGGGTCTTCCCTCCAGGCAGCCCATGGGAGCCAAAGATGTTTTTTCGATGTCCCAAGAGTCTGGCAGTGCTGGGAGCAGCTCTCCAGGACTCTCTTTGCTAGTGTAGCTGCTCACAGACAAACCCTTCCGATGGGAGCCTCTTGCATGCCTCCCTCTCCACGCCTCTCTCCCCAAACCCAGGAGCGGCAGGCCTGTCCAGCCGTAAGAGGAAGGCCCCTCCCAGGAACTGTTCGTAGGGGAGCTCGGCATGACCGAGGCCACTGGCATTGGAGCCCAGTAAAAAGTCACAAACCCAGGTCAGTGGGAGGGCTCCCTCCCCAGGCCTTTATCTCACCAACTATCTCAGCACAGAATGTTCTGGTTGGTGTTTCTTGAACATAAATCTTTATTCCAATTGCAGTAGCTTTGATAGAAAAAACAGGGCCCATTTCATCATGCTTTTACCCTGATCAAATGGCTCTCGTGCCAAAGCTCCCTACGTTTCTAATTTGCCCTATTTGGATGGGGTGGGGGCGGGGCAGACAGCGAGCCTCACAGAGGGAATGAATACGACCATTTGCTTTTTTCTCCGATGGACAATTTGCTCCTGTTCTCTTGAAAACCAGAGTCGGAATTTCATCCTTGGGGGGAGAAGGGATGGATGGGAGAGTAACATTTCTGTGCCAAATGTAAGTGCTCTGTCTAGGGGAAAAAATTGTGGTTTCGGGGCAAATACCAAATGGAAGATGCAGGGGAAGGTGGCAGTGTGAGGCTGGGGGGAACCCTGTTCCAGGCTGAACCCTGTGGTCTTTCTGTCACCTTCACCTCTCTCTAAGATGCTCTTGACACAGTCAGTGGCGATGAGCGCATTTAAAAACCCCACAAACACTGCCCAGGATGTTGACCTTGTCGGAGGCAGGGGGATGCCCGTGGAGGCGAGAGGACACACCTTCCTCCTCCTGCTGCGCCTTCCCCTCCCCTTCCCCACACCCGTCTGCTCTCTCTCTCTCTCCCCTGCTTCATCTCCCCTGTTGGGGAGGAACAGAACGCCATTGCTCCCTCCCGGCTGGGCTGCGTCTCCCGGTTTACTGTGTTGGGTCTCACTGCATTCGCCTTAGCCTTTTCTCCCCCACCGCTTCTCTACAGGCCCCACGGCCTTTGGTCACTTGTGGAAATCAAACAGTTAAGAATCAAAAAGTTGTCAGAGGCTCTTTCCCAACAGGTCTCTGCCTTCCCTGGCTGTCGGGCCAACGCTGGGGCTACTGGAAGTCTCTGCTGCAGCTGTTAGTGGGTGGCGAGAGTGTTGGAGGCCCTAATGTTTTCTTGGGGTAATGAAGTCTTTCTGCAGGAAGCCGCTGAGGGATAAACTGAGGGGCAGCCATTAGTACTAAGGCAATCTTAACATGAAATCAGATCTACCGTGACAGCCTCATGAGATTATTCTGTTACAACTCTTCCAGACAGCAGATCTCCCCCTAAAAATAGGCAGCCTCACAGGTCTTTGGTGCAAGCCTCCTCCTGTCTGTATAGTAAGTCTCTGCAGGACCAAGCCTGGGCCTCTCTGCGGTGGGGGGCAGCCCTGAGCCCAGCAGTGATCTGATGAATCTCCACTAACTTCCCGGAGTGAAGCAATCAGGCTCAGGGGTCCCGCTGTGGGGCATGTAATCCAAGGATTAGGTAGCTTTGGCTCTGGAATGCAGGACATACTTGCAATCTGGTAGCCCTCCCTTCCCAATCATGCTGGCTCAGGCTAATACCTGAAACCAGTCAGCCTTCCCTGAACCGCAGTGCCGGCGGGGTGGGGTGGGGTTCCAGGGGGGCCCTAGAGGGAGCCAGGGCTGGCTGCAGACAGTTCACCCTGCAACGTCCCAAGACCCACCGATGGTCTTACTGAGGAAAATGACTTGAGTACTGGCACACAGGATGATTCCAAAAATTTAATAAATAATGATTTTTTTAAAACTGTATAAACTATAAATTACCATGCAGTCCTTATAATTTAAAATAATTTACAGGTTGAGGTAGGGAGGGGCCCAGGAGAGTGTGGAGGGGGCAGGTGGGGAGGGGGCGTGTCGGCAGGTCAGGTTCTTCTCCCAGCCTTCCTGCTGAGCACACACACGCAGGCCGTGTCGATCCTGATAAACCGCCAAGCAGCCTGCTTGCCATCCATGGTCAGCGCCTTGACAAAGGTGTGAGTCGTCGTGCAGTATGAGTTCCAATGCTTCGAGTCAATGCCCCGGCACCCGCTGTCAACGGGAGTGGGGTCCCGGCACTTGGTCTCAAAAAAGTACTGTTTGAATACACTGTTGTTAATGTTCACCTCTCCCAGCACCATCACCTCCTTGCCCTTGATGTCCGTGGCGGTGGTCTTATCCCCAACCCACACACTGACGCTGTCGCACACGGAGAACTCCCCCCTGTGGAACACGGGGTGGGTCGTTGACCGCTTGCTCCTGTGAGTCCTGTTGAAGCGGGCAGCACCACCGACCTCCAAGTCCAGATCCTGGGTGTCTGCGGCTTCGGGTGGGGGCTGGGTGCTAAACAGCACACGGGGTGAACGTAGTCGCCGCTTCTTAAAAAGCCTGGGGTCCACAGTGATGTTGCGGTTCTGCCCTGCCACCCGTGCCGCTATCGCCCCCGCAGGCGTGCTGCGGGCTCTGCGGAGAGCTGTGTCAAGGGAATGCTGAAGTTTAGTCCAGTGGGCTTGGGGGAGGGTGTGTCCCGCTGGGACATTGCTCTCTGTGTATGGTTCTGCCTGTATGCCGATCAGAAGAGCTGTAATCAGAGTGTAGAACAACATGGACATTACGCTATGCACCTGGAATGAGAAAGAAATGAGGATTATTCCATGGAGTACTAAGTGTTTTCAAAACGCAGTTTCTGGGTCCCTCAGAGTTGACCTCCCAAGAGAATCTCAAGGTTTCACCTGGTAGTCTATGGGTAACAGGACCCTAGAATTTATCATTCAAACTGGGGCAACTTTTGAGAGTGAAAGGGGGTGCCGGAAATACTTACACTGGGACAATAGGCATCAATCAGGGCTGACTCAGACAATCTGGGTATTTGATCACCCCATCTATGGGGTGGGCTTTTCCAGGAAGGGACAGGACCCCTGACATTCTGCCCAGTAGCTTGGTATGAACTTGGGAACGTGCTCTGAGTTCTATGACTGCCAGCTTGAGGCAGCCGAGGGAGGTGGTGTGCATGCGTGTGTGTTCCAGGGAGGCAGGTGGCATGAGTTTGACACCTCTCCACAGCACTCGTGCCTTGATGTGATGGTGCTGGTCCTGCCAAACAGCTTTAATCCCCTGAGAAGGCACTGGGAAGAGCAGCTGGGGACATGTCTCGAAGCCTCGACACTGGGTACGCCCCCTTCGGACACTGGGTTACTCTAAGATCTGGTGACTTGGAATCCTTCTTATGCATCTGGCAAAGCATCATGTTTCGCCTAAAACTTGTGGCTCCGGGGCCATCTTAGTCCGTGATTCTATTCAGTCCCCACCCTACACATATAAACATGACACGCGTAATGATTCCTCTTTGAGTGGGTATGTTTTTACATTTTTCAAATGCGCTCACTTCTATCTTCTCGTTAGTCTGTGAATTAGGTTAGGATATATCATCTTTCTTTCACATATAAGGAAACTGATTCACAGAAAATTAACTGACCACTAAAACATCAAAGTCACAAATAACAACTGGACCAGAAATAGAACCCAAAGCTGACCCTTACTAAGCCATCTGCCCTTCCATGCATACTCCCTCCCCGCCTCGCTTTCTCATTCATTCTTAAACATCTTTTCTTTTTATTATTTCCAGAGTATGTTCTTCTGTGAGTATAGGCCAAACAGTGTGAATCTACTTGTCCCTAAGAGGGCTCCACGCTATGCTGCAGTTACCCCACGGTGACCCCACAAGTGATCCCCACAGTGACCCCGCCACCCCCTCAGTCAGGTAATCATGGAATTAGTTCTGTTCCCACCCTTCACCCAATGAGCTCCTCTGCACACCTGCAGATGTACAGCAAATGTCACCGCCCTCGTGAAGCTTCCCTAGATCTTCTGGGTAGGAGCAGAGGCATCCTATATAGTGTTCTCCAAACTTCCAGTTCTCTCCTTTCTCCCATCTCTCCTTCTCATTCTCAGGTCTTTCTGCTCCCTATCCACTTTTCCAGCCTGGCACATATACCACCTGCTCCTTGAATCATTCAGTTCCCTCAGATCACTCCAATCAAAAGTGATCTCCTTCCATTCTGAACTTCAGAATGGCAAATTTGTGAGTGTGTATGTGTGTTCTCTCCTACTAAATCAGTGTAAAGAACTCTGCGCTGGCTCTGAGGTTAGAAAACCTTGTTTGGATTCCTACTCAAGCTCTTGTTAGCAGAAGGAAGTCACTTAGTTTTTCTGAGCCTTAGTTTTCTTGATAAAAGGTGGTCAATAAACACTATTCCCCAGAGTTGTTAGGATTAAGTGGGGGCTCACAAAATCTGTGTTAATTAGGAGTTGTTTCTATCTTCTTGTGGTCAAGGACTTTGTATTTTTCCAGTTCTACTGCTCAGACTCAGAGCTATTATTATTGTCCCCCCTGACAGTAAGGTCCTGGAGGGCAGAGCGTGCCTCTTCACCCGTGTGTCTGCTTACTGTACCCCCCGGCGTGCTCTCCCTTGTCTTCCAGGGCAGTTTGTGCATAAGCCCGTCACCTCTCCTAGTGCCGTGGATAGTCATCTATGTGTGCCTGTCTCCCTCAGAGGGCTTTAGAAGCTGTGTGGTTTGCATTTCAGTATTTCCAGGGCCATGCGCAGTGTCTGGCATATATTGTAGGTACTGAAAAAATATAAGGAGAATGAATGGAGTGAATGGGAGTGGCGAGAGAAGCATGCCGCCGCCCTTTTCCACTATGGTGCATGGTTTCTTTTGGACTTTGCGCATATGGCTACATGCCACTTTTCTAATCTACTTTAAAGCAATGCATTCTTCTCCTCCATACTGTGCTTTCATTCAGCTGGAAATAGGCAGCACTTTGGTAAGATATCAAGAAGGAAACTACCAAATTCTTTTCTCTTTGGTTACTTTGAAGAACATTTCTATTTGCTCCAATCTCCAGCCGACCCTGCAGAGGAGGCAGGGGCATATCTGGGTTTTTGATTAGCACCAGTTCTGTTGGCTAAGGGTCTTGCAGATAAATGTCCTGCCAACTCTTCCAGAACCGAATATTCAGTTGGCAGTGCATTCAAGCCCTTCGCTTTTGCTCTTTTTTTTGTTTGTTTTATTTCTTTCTTCTTCTCAGTACACATTATCTTTCATCAGGTAGATTAAAGGAGAAGAAATAAAACTGAAATTCATCCCTTGTTAGAAATTAGTAACACTTGTTAGAATTTGGGTAGGGAAATGAAAATAATTGACCAAAACTTAGGGTTTGGATGTAAATAAGGGGACACACTGCTCCCTACTCCCCATTAGCAGAGGTTCCCACCCCATCCTACAGTCTCTCCTTTGGTGGGCTCATCCTCTTCTAAGGAGTCCACTGAAATCTCTGTGCAGCTGATGCCCATGCCTGGATCCCTAGCTCACCTGCTCTTTTGAAGCCAGTTCTGAACCTCCAAACTCCTGAGAGCAACTCTCCACGGATATTGGCGTTTTAAATTCAAGACATCCAGAACAAAACTCTTCATACTCATGATCCTCGTCAGGATCATCTTCTCCCCTCTCCCTCCTCTGTATTCGACAGCAGCCCCACTTTGGACCACGTGATGATTTACAAAGCAGTCTTACAAAGCAGTCTTGATCCTGTCTCCCCATCCTCCTCAACATGCTTCGCTGCAGCTTCCTTTTGCCATTACTGGAACCATTATTCCTTCATCCACTGGCTCCAAACCTCTGCTCATCCCTGGACTCTGTTCCTTCCTCCCTGCCCTCCATCCAGCCCTTTTGGTTCTGCTTTGGCCACGTTCTCTTAAAACTGCATTTTCCTTCTATTAATATTTCACCTCTGGGTCGCCCTGGTTCAGGTCATGGAAACAGACTCCCACCTGATGTCCTGGACCCTCTTCCAGTGCCTCCTATCCCCGGCCACCCCATTTGGCTTCTTAAAGCCATGCTCTGACCACATCACCCTGCTCAAAGGAGCTGGTGCTGAGCCCCTTGTCTAGCGAGCCAGTAGGGCCTGCTCAGCCTGGCACAGGGGCCCTGCCTCCTTCTGCTCCCCTCACATAGTTTGCATCCTGGCACACAGAACTCCTGGGGGCAGTTCCTGCTCTGTGCTCGCCCGCCCTTGCCCTGCTCAGACTCTTCCCAACTGGCCCATTCCCTGCCCTCCCTGCACCTTCCCGCTCTCTATCTCTGCCGGCAGAATCCTTCCTGTTGTCCTTCAACGACTCCAGTGCCACCTCTACTGGGGAGCTTTTTCTAATTCCAACAAGACAAACCTTCTCCCTTCTCCATCTCTTAAAGCCTTTCCTTTATGCTGTCTTACAGTGTTGTGTTCTCCCCTTATCCTCCCTCCTAGAGGGCAAACTCCCTGTAGGCAGCAAAGTGTCATACCCATCTCTGTTGCCTTCATGTGACTGAGCCCTCCCAGGTAGCCCCAGCTCTAAGGACCAGCAAGCGTGTACACAAGTCTCCTGCCTTCTGTGTTCCTTAATTTCTCCATCTGAGTGATGATGTTTCAGGTAGGTATCCTCCAACTCTGACATTCTTTGATTTTAAGGAATTACAAAGTTTTCTACTCTGCCTAGCAGCTGCTGACTCTACTGAATTGACTTCACGAAATTCTTAGTCTAATGCTGTTTCTCAACTCACTGTCAAGATACCAAGTGGTGCCTGGTGACATTTAATTACAACGGAGTTTTGCATCATGGATTCATGATTTGCAGATTGTTTCATTAATACTTGAAAATGTCTCAAATATATCTCTCATTTGAGTTCTAGAGTAAAAGATTTTTTAAAAAAATGATATTTGATTTACTCGTGATAGCATGTTCCTATAACCTTCAAAAAATGTTTAAAAAGTCTCTTTTTAAGAAAACATCAGAGGATTTTAGAAAATGGCGGATTAGGGGTGACCTCCTGGCTCTCTGCTCCCTGAGTGGAAGGTGCAGAACACGGACACCCACACGCGAGTGAGGCGCTCTCCCGTAGGATCAGCTTTGTGAATCTACAGAGAAGCAGCGAGGGACAAGCAGTGCCCGGGAAAAACAAGGTGAAGTGGAGAAGTGACCGCAAATACCGGAGAGCGCGGGTCAAACAGTGGGGAGTGCAGCTCGGGTCGGCCGCACCTGTCGGCGGGCTGGCCCGGGCAGTGAGATCTGACTCACAGGAAGAGGACTCTTCCTTTACCAAACCCCACTCCCACGCAGGCAGGGAAGTGCCAGAAGTCTGTGTGAATCGGGCACTGACCGACAGACAAGCAGTGGGAAGTGGAGACAGGAGCGGGGTCCATTTTGAATTCGTGGGAGCGCGGCGCTGGGTCAGCATCAGAGGAGAGGGACTGACCCGAGCGGGCGCTTCCCAGATCGGACGCTGCCCGAGCCCACAGGGGAGAGTTTGGAGACAGGCTTCGCGCCACAGGCGGCAGCCAGGACCAGATCGGGGGAGGGGAACTCCATAAAAGAGGCTCTGCTGGTGGAAATCGCTGAAAGTTTGGCGGGCGCTGGGAGAGACACAGCACAGAGCCCTCCCGCGGATCAGTCCAGAGTCGCTGTGTGCTGCGGGGCGGCGGGCCCCGCAGGCGGCTCTGGGAGGCAGCTGAGGGAGACGGCAACAGCGCGCCCCGGCCCCAGACGCCCTCCCAGTACAGTCGGCTCCAGCGCAGACTAGCAGTGGGCGGGCACCCGCCATTGGGGTAGCCCAAAGCCTCTAGACACCGGGGCTTGTTTCCCAGGCAACGGCCCGAGTCAGAGCCGCTGCAGCCGCGGCAGAGCCGGTCGCGCCCTTCAAGGAGGAGAGCCGCGCGCGAAGCCACTTTTTCTCCCGAATCTGCAGATAGTCTGTCCCAGCCCGCGACTCAAGCCCCGCCTCTGATAGGGTGGAAAAGGGGGAAAGACCGATACTTCTGCGGAGTTTCCAGGTGGTCTCCGGCAGCCCTGTTCCACTCAGTCGCTGCGCTGCCCGCCAAGGTGACGGGGAACTGAGGGTGAACTGAGGGCCTGCCTCCGCCAGTAGGCAGAGTAAAGAGGACGTGTTTTTTTTTTTCTTTTTTTTTTT
>RJWJ010009638.1:38886-49481 GCA_004363605.1 Indri indri | reverse complement strand
AATCGGCCAACTAAAAATATATAGAAAAAATTAGCCGGGCATGGTGGTGCATGCCTGTAGTCCCAGCTACTCGGGAGGCTGAGGCAGTAGGATTGCTTGAACCCAGGAGTTTGAGGTTGCTGTGAGCTAGGCTGACGCCACGGCACTCTAGCCCGGGCAACACAGTGAGACTCTGTCTCAAAAAAAAAAAAAAAAAAAAAGTTGCCTGTTTCTTTCTAATTGCATCAACTTGCACACTGTTGTCTAACTATGCGTGGTATTTAGAATTACTTCCTAATTCTTTTTTGAGCAGCCATTGCCCCTGTGTTTTCTCAGCTCCTCCCTGATTTCCTTACATGAGCCCATCTGACAAGGAAATCCAACTATTTTGTTTGCCCTCTCCATACTGGACCCATGTACATCAGTGTTCTCACTCATCCCTGATGGTCTCTGAGATATGTAGGCTATTACAAAAGACTCAATAGTTACTCTTAAGCAATTTTTAGGTAGAGTTGGTCCTGTTAGGAGGAGACTCGTGATGTCACCTTCATTATCTTGAAAGTGGGTCCCCTCCCTGAGGCTCATAATTTTTTGAAAACTTGATTCTGTTTCAGCTGAAAAATTAGCAAGACTATTAAAAAACAAGTTGAGGGGAGCTGTTTGAGAAATTGAAAAGTAATTGCAAACTACATTGGATAATTGTGACTTTCAGTTCTGTATCAGTTGAATTTTTGTGCTCTTTTCCCTGTGTATGTGGTGGTTCTATTTTTCTCCAATAAAACTTTTATTTAAAAAAGGCTTCTGGAGAAGATCTTTAAAATTCAAATATCGTAAGAAAGTTATAAAACCTTAGGACTTAAAATCTTCCCAGTGATTTATTTTAATGAATTCACATTTGTCAATTTTGTTATTTTTTTATATTCTTTTTATTTTGGGGGTGGTTTTGTCATAATGCTAGAGGAGTGTGGGGAAGGGTATGGCAAAACGGGTAAAATTCCCAGGAATCCTCAAGGTGGGTGATTATTCTTAAATATCATTTTAGAAAAAGCAAGTCTGTTTCATTCATATCCTCACAAAGTCAAATAGGCAATATGAAACAAGTCAAGATTTGAGTTGAGCGGGGAGAATAAAAGATTAACTACTCTTACTTTACTTACAGTACTTGATCTACCTTTTCTGTTAATAGTTTGAGTCCTGGGCAAAATACTGTCACAGATGTTCCTCAGAGGTTTTTGAACTCAGTTCCTGAGCCTGCTGAATGGTCTTAACATGATATCTAGCCATAGTCTTAAAATTTTTACTGTGTATGTGAGTGTACAGTTCAGGAAATCAGTTTATTCTAGTTAGGTATCTGTGTCTAAAGGTTTGAGAAGTTTATCTTTTAATCTTAGTGTCCATAAATCTTTTTAAATTAGCTGGTTTTTGTTTTTATGATCACTGTGTTTAATGCTGTGAATGGCAGGAGTGTTATAAACATACTCTGTTCTCTCATTTACATAAAATGGCCAAAACAAATTGTTCATTAAAAAGAAAAAAGCACTACTGAAGGGAAGTTGCATAATTATGCTTTATAAAATGGTATCTTTGCTAATGCTTCATTAGTGAATATTTTTTCAGTTTCCTAACAAGAAAATCTTGCTTTCCATTTGAATAATGAACAGATTTGCTCACCTGGAAACACTTGGTTCATATCTAATACTTTGTTCAATTATTTTCCTTTTCCACCTTGCTATTAGAAAAAAGGGTATTTATTCTTTTGAATAGACACATACTTTTATATTTAGCAATCCTTAGAAGTTATGTCTAGCATAGTAAAAAAAAAAAAGCCTTTCTTTGGTAGAACCTTTTATAGTTGATGTAGAATATAAGAATGTAGTGCATTGGTACATTTTGAGACAGGGTCTCAATATGTTGCCCAGGCCAGAGTGCAGTGACATGATCATAGCTCCCTGTAGCCTTGAACTCCTGGGTTCAAGCAATTCTCCTCCTTCAGCCTCCTAAGTGGCTAGGACTACAAGGGTGTGCCACCATGCCTGGCTAATTTTTTTTATTTTTATAGCAATGGGGTCTTTCTATGTTGCTCAAGCTCCTGGCCTCAAGCTATCCTCCCGCCTTGGCCTCTCAAAGTGCCAGTATTACAGGTGTGAGCCATTGCACCTGGCCATAATTTTTAAATTTTTTTTATTTTGGTAGAGTACATAAAATTTACCATTCTAACCATTTAAAAGTGTACAATTCAGACATTTAGCAGTATTGTGCAATGATCGCCATTATGTAGTTCCAGAACATTTCCTCAACCCCAAAGGAAATTTGGTACCATTAAGCAGTCATTTCCCATTGTCCTTTTACCCAGCCTCTGGAAACCACTAATCTGCTTTCTGTCTCTCTGGATTTTCTTATTCTGGATATTTCATAGCAAGGGAATCATGTGACCTTTTGTGTCTGGTTTCTTTCACTTAGCATGATGTTTTTGAGGTTCATCTATGTTGTAGTATGTATCAGTACTTCATTCCTTTTTATGGCTCAGTAATAGTATGTATATAGCATATTTTGTTTATCCATTCATCACTTTTTAGACATTTGGGTTGTTTCTATCTCTTCGCTATTGTGCATAATGCTGCTATGAAGATTTGTACACAAATACCTGTTGGAGTCCCTGTTTTACAATCTTTTGGAAATATACCCAGGAGTAAAATTGCTGTCTTATATGGTAGTTCTGCGTTTATTAATAACTGATCGAGGAACCACCAAAATGTTTTCCATAGCAGCTACACCATTTTGTAGTCCCACCAACAGTTTACAGGTTTTCCAATTTCTCCATACCCTCATCAACACTTGCTGTTTTAGGGGTTTTTAAATATTATTATAGCCATCCTAGTGGGTGTGAAGTAGTTCATTGTGGTTTTGAATTCCACTTAATGACTAATGATGTTGAGCATCTTTTCATGTGCTTGTTGGTCATTGTACGTTTTCTTTGAAGAAAAATGTCTTCACATCCTTTGGCCAATTTTTTCTCTTTTTACTTGCTTTTGAACTGTCTTTCAAGATCTTGAATAAATAATCTTGTCACCGTTGTCAAAAATATATTGACCATAGCTGTTTGAGTTTATTTCTGGACTCTATATGTTAGTTATTATGCTAGCACTATACTGTTTTGATTACTATAGCTTCTTAGTAAATTTCAAAATCAGGAAATGTGAATCTTCAGCTTTCCTCTTTTACAAGATTGTTTTAACTATTTGGGTCCCTTACAATCCGCATGAATTTTAGGATCAGCTTTTCCATTTCTGCAAAAAAGGCCATTGAGATTTTGATAGGGATTACATTGGATCTATAGATCAGTTGGGGGAGTATTGTCATCTTAGCAGTATTAAGCCTTCTGATCCATGAACACAAGAAGTGTTCCTACTTTTAGGTCTCTTTAAAGTTTCTTTCAGCTGGGCACTGTGGCACGTGCCTATAATCCCAGCTATTCAGGAGGCTGAGGTGGGAGGATTGCTTGAGCCTAGGAGTTCAAGACCAGCCTGAGCAACATAACAAGACCCTGTCTCTAAAAATAATAAAAGAAAATATTCTTTCAGTAAAGTTTTGCGCTTTTCGGTGTACAAGTGTTATATCTCCCTGGTTAATATATTCCTAAATGTTTTATTCTTTTTGACGCTATTATAAGTGCAATTATTTTCTGAATTTACTTTTCACGTTCATTGCCAGTATATGTAACTATATGCAACTGATTTTTGCATATTGGTCTTGTATCCTGCATTTGTGCTGGATTTATCAGCTTTAATATATTTTCATGGATTTTTAGGTGTTTTCTATATATAGTGTCCTTGCCAAGAAGTATAGTTTACTTCTTCCTTTCCAATTTGGGTGACTTTTATTTCTTTTTCTTGCCCAATTTCTCTGGCTGGAGCATCCAATACAATGCTGAATAGAAGTTGCTTATTTGAGCATCCTTGTCTTAGGGGGAAAGCTTTCAGTCTTTCACCATTGAGTATGATGTTAGCTGTGGTTGTTTCCTAAACGCCCTTTATTGTGTTGAGGAAGTTTCCTTTCATTCCTAGTTTTCTGGATATTTTTATCATTAAAGGGTGTTGGATTTTGTCAAATGCTTTTTCTGTATCAATTGAGATAATCATGTTTTTTATTTATTCTGTTAATGTGTATTACATTGATTTGTTTTTATATGTTGAACCATTCTTAAATTCTTTGCATAAATCTCATTTGGTCATGGTGTATAATGCTTTTGGTATGTTGTTAGATGTGGCTTGCTACTATTTCACTGAAGATTTTTGCATGTATATTCATAAGGAATATTGGCCTGTAGTATTTCTGTGGTATCTTTGTCTAGCTTTGGTATCAAGGTAATGCTAGCCTCATAGAATGAGTTATGGAATGTTACCTCCAATTGGGCAGTTTAATCCTTTTTATTTTTTTGTTTGTAGAGATGGGATCTTGCTATTTTGCCCAGGCTAGTCTCAAACTCCTCGCCTAAAGTGATCCTCCCACCTTGGGCCTCCCAAAGTGCTGGGATTACCTGGCCAGTTTAATCCTTTGACATTTAAAATAATTACTGATGAAGAAGGACTTTTGCCGTTTTTCTGTTTATTTTCTATATATCTTCCTTGTTCCTCAATACCTTTATTATTGCCTTCTTTTGTGTACTTTTTAAAATACATGGGGTTTTTTTTGTTTTACTGTTATGCTTGATATACATGAAGTAATGGATACTGCATTTTGCTTATACATTTGTTCTTAGGTTGAATTTATAGCTTTATAATCTCAAATATCTAGTAGAGATAACATAGGCTTATTTGACTACTAAACCCAGACAGAATAAAAATTATGTGTCTACATTATATATAATGCTGACAACTCTGAAAGCATTTAGGCATTTCCTTTTTTAAAAAACTAAACAATATTCTTATTTACCAAAGATTATCAAAGTCACGTGAACTTAAAAAGCATTTGGGGCTCTTATATTTTCTGAGAGAATACTTAATTTATATAAGTGTATTTTTCTTTAAGCCAATTAAATAGAGCATGTTTACAAATTAATTTTGGCAATACTATCCAGAGGTAGAAAAAATAGACATGCGTAAGTATACAGATGCGAACAGATTTTACAGCTTTTATTTTAAAATTTTAGCCATATGTCAGGTACAATAATACAAAACTCACTAGTTTGTAAAAGAACAGCTAGGTCTAAATTATGTTCCTGACAGATGGAATAAGTTAAGATTGCCCACTCAGAAGGCTAAGGTTTTTTATCAATATTTGTGAAAAATACTTAAGATTTTTCATTTGCCCAGTTTCCAGATAACTCCCTTTTTTCTTTGATGAGAGTCATCTCCCTGAGATATGCATCTTAAACATGATAGCCCTCAGGCCCTAGAGAAGACTTGGTAGAAAATTTATATTTCAAAGGCACAGAGAAAGGATGATAGTTCTCTCCTAGAAGGAGTTTTGGAGCATATGTGTCTATTATCAGAGGTCAATCTTATGGAGGCCCATGGACTAAATTTTTAGGTGAGTGACTGAGGAGACATCTAGCGGCTGTCTCCAAAGCCCATCTGAATGGATAAAATTGACTGGTCAATTTCTGATTAGCCTTTTTTACTTTTTCTTTCAGCCTCAGGTAGTTGCTTTCCACGGTCCTTGAGTCCCTTGAGAGCAGAGGCCTAACGTTCACGTAACTGAGGAGCCGGAGTGGGAAGGAAAAAGATGTGGTGGGTGGACAGAGGGATGGAGGAGGTAGGGGTTTGGAAGGGAACAGATCAAGGTTCAAAGGAACTGAATTAATTGAAGGTTGAAGGTGGCAGAAGGAGGAGCAGAAGCAATGAGGTTTTGGAGCCAATTTGGGGAGATCTTACGTTTTCTGAAAAAGCCAGTGAAGTTTCAAATTACCAAATTAGCAAAATCATGTCAACAACAAGGAGGGGTGGGTAGAGTTGGCAGAGCATATAATCGGCAGGAGTTCAAAGAAGGAGTTTCAGTTGACTGAGGTTTTCATGGGTGGAGCAGGATCAAAGATAACAAAGAATATTCCTACATACAGCCCTCCCAAAATCCAGAGCCACTCCCAAGGATAGCCAAAAGAAAGACTGAGAGAATCCCCCTGAGAACCCACAACAGTTGGTAGGATCCTAGCTGCAAATAGGGTGCAACCTACATTTCCTGGCCTCATTTTTTTGGAGCCCACGGGACCTTTCAGCTGGCTGCCTGCAAAGGTAGGCCTGATAACCCGCATGTCCTGGCAGGCAGAAGTCCAAGTTAAGCTCTCAGGACACGAAGTGAGATAAAACAGCTATCTCTGAGTGGGAAAGGATCAATTCAAATAGGTTGCCCCCGAGCCAGAGTCACAATCCAAAGAGTTAGTTTTTACAAATGTTTTTCTTCTGCTAACCTAAAGTTGGAAAGGAAGGGACACGGAGAAGTTTTTGCCTTCGTCTCAACCAGCATATCCATGCTGTATATGCTACCCACCTGTTAGTCACTTAGTAGTCATCTCGGTTATCAGACTATTGTGGTGTTGCTGTGCTTGTGTTCAAGACAGATTGTGGAGAGCTGACTTTGGTAAGAATTCTTACCCTTAGCCAGTTTCTGTCATTTTTCCCAGGATCCCATTGCTAGGCTCCAGAGTGAGTGGGGTGCCCTAGACAGCCTATCCTCATCCCCAAAAACTGTAGGGGAGGAAAAATAATTGTCTCTCTACCCTTCATAGTTCTTAGTTGGAATGGACCCTATAACAAAAGACTAACAAGAAAAACAGTTTAATAGCATGTACAGTAGTCCCCACCTCATCCATGGGGGATACATTCCAAGACTCCCAGTGGATGCCTGTGAAACCTGAGATAGCACTGAACCCTATATATACTATGTTTTTTCTTATACATTCATACCTATAAAGTTTAATTTATAATTTAAACACAATAAGAAACTAACAACAATAATACCAGAACAATTATAGCAGTATGTCATCATCACTACTCTTGTGCTTTGGGGGCCATCATTAAGTGAAATAAGGGTTACTTGAACACAAGCACAGCACCACCACAACAGTTGATCTGATAACCGAGATGGCTACTAAGTGACTAATAGGAGGGTAGCATATACAGCATGGATATGCTGGACAAAGGGGTGATTCGTGTCCCAGGAGGGATGGAGCAGGATAGTGTGAGATTTCATCATACTACTCAGAATGGCATGCAATTTAAAACTTATGAATTGTTTGCCTCTGAGCATGGGTCGGGGGTGGGGGGAGGAACCGACTACAAAGGAATAGTAAGAGGGAATTTTGGGAGGATGATGAAGCTTTTCTGTACCTTAATTGTGGTGGTGGTTATACAACTCTGCATTTGTCAAAATTCAAAACTATACACCAAAAAATGAATTTTACTGTATGTAAATTAAATTTTTTAAAAAATATTTTAAGAGTGCCCGTAAAATAATAGAAATAGAATACATAACATCAAAGCAGTAGGGGGGGGAAACATGCAATGAAATAGGGAAAGAAAGTGGGAAAAGAAGCTTAGAAAAAGCAAAGTTAATACAAAGCACAAAAATAATATGGTAGAGATAGTTGACACGTAACGTTAGCTATTACAGTACAGGCATACCTTGGAGATATTGTGGGTTAGGTTCTAGACCTCCGCAATAAAGTGATGATCACAATAAAGTAAGTCACACAAAATTTTTGTTTCCAAGTGCATATAAAAGTTATGCTTACATTCTACATAATCTATTATGTGTGCAATAGCATTATGTCTAAAAAATGTACATATCTTAATTTAAAAATTCTTTATTGCTAAAAAATGCTGACACAGAGACACAACGTGAGCACATGCTGTTGGAAAAATGGCACCAATAGATTTGCTTGATGCAGAGTTGCCACAAACCTTCAATTTGTGAAAAATGCAATATCTGTGAAGTGCGATAAAATGAGGTATGCCTGTATTCAAGGCTGGTTTAACACCCAAAAATCAATCAATGTAATCCACCAAATCAGTAGGCCCAAGAAGAAAAATCATATTATCATGTTCATTGACACAGAGAAAACATTTGATAAAATCCAACACCTGTTTATTTTTATTTTTTAAGAAGCAACATATTCCAAACCTACCATTTATGATTAAAAAAAAAAACTTTCAGGCCGGGCGTGGTGGCTCACGCCTGTAATCCTAGCACTCTGGGAGGCCGAGGCGGGCGGATCGTCCTGAGCTCAGGAGTTCGAGACCAGCCTGAGCAAGAGCGAGACCCCGTCTCTACCAAAAATAGAAAGAAATTAATTGGACAGCTAAAAATATATAGAGAAAAAATTAGCCGGGCATGGTGGCGCATGCCTGTAGTCCCCAGCTACTCGGGAGGCTGAGACAGTAGGATTGCTGGAGCCCAGGAGTTTGAGGTTGCTGTGAGCTAGTCTGACGCCACGGCACTCGCCCCAGGCAAGAGAGTGAGAATCTGTCTCAAAAAAGAAAAAAAAAAACTTTCAGTAAGTTAGCATGATAGAGGAACTACCTCAACCTGATAAAAAGCAGCTACAAAAACCTACAGCTAACATCAGTTAATGATGAAAGAATAATTGTCTTCCCTCTAAGTTTAGAAATCAGGCAGGACATTCACTCTGACCACTCTAATTCAACATAGTACTGGAAGTACAACACAATAAGATAAAAAAAAAAAGAAAAAGAAAAGGAATGCAGATTAGAAAGGAAGAAATAAATCTGTCCTTATTGGAAGATGGCATGTCTGTCTATACCGAAAATCCCAAGAAAACTATAAAACAAACAAAAAACCTTCTAGAACTAATAGGTGAGTTCACAAAGTTGCAGGATACAAGATCAACATTCAAAAAATCAAATGCATTTCTATATATTCACAGTGAACATGTGGAAACCAAAATTAAAAACACAATATCACTTATAATTGCTCCAAAAGAATGAAATACTTAGGCATAAACTTAATAAAACATGCATAAGATCTTATGGTGAAAATTACAAAATACTGATGGAAGAGATCAAAGAAGACTTAATTAAATTGAGAGACATAGCATATTTATGGATTAGAATAGTCAGCATAGTATAGATATAAATTCTCCCCAAACTGATCTATAAGTGTAATGCAATTCCTATCAAAATCCCCGCAAGGTTTTTTTGTGGAAACAAATTCTAAAATTTATGTGGAAAGGCTCAGACTCTTGAATAGCTAAAATAATCTTGAAAAAGAATATTGAAGTGGGAGGAATCACTGTATTTGATATTAACCCTATTATATAGCAATAGTAATGAAGACAGTGCGATATTTGCAGAAGTATAGATACACAGATAAATGGAAAAAAATAGATCACCCAGAAATAGTCCTACACAAATATGCCCACTTTTTTTTTTATTGTGGTAAAATGCATGTAACATATAGTTTGCCATTCCAACTGATTTTTGACAAGGGTACAAAAGCAAATCAATGGAGGAAAGATAGCCTTTTCAACAAATGGCACTGGCACAATTGGACAACCATAGGCAAAAGAAAATGAACTTCAATCTAAGTGTCATACTTTATATGAAAAATAACTCAAAATGGACCACGGACTTAAATATAAAAGTTAAAACTGTAAAACTTTTAGAAAAAATATAGGAGAAAAATCTACAGAGTTTTTAATGAAGAGTTCTTTGACATCATGATTCAAAAAAGGAAAAAGTAAATTATCAAAATTAATACGAATTGAGCATTTTTATGATTCTATTTTATCACCTTTGTTAGCTTATTAAATATAACTTCTTTTATTTTAGTGGTTGCTTTAAGTTTTATAGTAATACATCTTTATCCTGTCACAGTCTACCTTCAAGTGACATTATCCCACTTCACTTACAGTGTAATAGTATGTTTCCATCTCTCCCCTCTGGACCTTTATGATATTTATCTTAGTCTGTGCTACTATAACAAAATACCTGAGACTGGGTAATTTATAAAGAACAGAAACTTATTTCTCACAGTTCTGGAGACTGAGAAGTCCAAGATTAAGGTGCTAGTAGGTTTGGTGTCTGGCGAGGGCCCTGTTCCCTGCTTCCAAGATAGTGCTTTGTTGCTGTGTCTGTCAGAGAGAACAAATGCTATGTTCTCACACGGCAGAAGGTGGCAGGGCAAAAGGGGCCTAAGCTAGTTCCCTCCAGCCCTTATTTTATTTTATTTTATTTTATTTTATTTTATATTTTATTTTTGAGACAGGGTCTTGCTATGTTGCCTAGGCTGGTCTTGAACTCCTGGGCTCAATTGATCCTCCTACCTCAGCCTCCTGAATAGCTGGGACTACAGACACTGGCCACTGCGTCTGACTATCCTGCCTCTTTATTTTTTTATTTATTATTTTTTAATTTTTACTCCCTCCCCTCCTGCATCCCTCCTGCCCTTTTGGTTTTTTTGTTTTGTTTTGTTTTTTTGTTTTTTTGTTTTTGAGACAGAGTCTCACTTTGTTGCCCTGGCTAGAGTGAGCGCCATGGCGTCAGCCTAGCTCACAACAACCTCAAACTCCTGGGCTCAGGCGATCCTCCTGCCTCAGCCTCCCAAGTAGCTGGGACTACAGGCATGCGCCACCATGCCCGGCTAATTTTTTCCATATATTT
>RJWJ010009638.1:0-38786 GCA_004363605.1 Indri indri | reverse complement strand
ACCACAGTGGAGAGTAAGTTTCCCCATGAATTTCGGAGGGGACACATTCAAACCATAGCGCTATTGTTGCAAGGCATCTTTTCTACATATTATAAATTGCATAATATACTGTTACTATTTTTAAGTATCTTACAAAGAGATTTAAATGATAAGAAAAAAATCTTGTGCATCCTTCCCATGTAATTACTATATCCAGCGTTCCTCATTCCTTTGTGCAGATCCAGATTTCTATCTGGTATTGCAAAGGACATCCTGTAACATTTCTTGCTGTGGGAGGTCTACTGCTCATTCCCTTCCTCATGCCACCAACAGAGCAAGCCAGTACCTCCCACCTCACCCCAGGCACGTACTTCACAGCACTGAGAAAGTCTAACCCTTGGGAAGGCTCCAACCACTAGCCTTTAACTAAACAGTAAGGAAGTGACCTGGAAAGAGCCCTGGACTTAGAGACACAGATAAGAGTTTACTTTAATCTCTATCACTACCCAGTGAAACTTTGAGCATTTCTTGGCTTTACTGTTTTCATCTGAAAAGGAGGGAAGGGGAATACTTTTCTTACTTTCATTCACATGAGTGTCGTGAGGATGAAATTAGATAACAGAGGAGGAAGGCCGGTGTAGTGTAAAGAGCATATTGGATCCAACAAAATGATGCTTCCAATTCCAACGTGAACACTTCCTAGTTGTGTGAACTTGGGGAAGTTACTTAACCTTTCAGGGCCCTAGTTTCCCAACCTGTAGAATGAGATAATAGTATCTGTCTCATGGGGATGTGTGAGGAGTAAATGAAAAAAATGTTCCCAAGTGCCTGACCTGTAATAGGCACTCGGGAAATGGTAGTACATTACAAAATGTAGATGATCATATTTTGTAAAATCCTATACAAATGGGGTAGTGGGATACACAATGGCAGGAATTTGCTGCACTTTTTTTTTTTTAAGGATTTGGCCCTCCTTCATAAAGATTGATTATCTCGGTTCTTTGCCATAGCATCTTTAAATCCAAAATTTCACAGTAATAGTTTTCAGAGAAACTCAGAGAAATAGTGGTTCCTAAAGAATTTTTAAAAAAGACACTTCTGGAAAGTGGACAAAGACCTCTAGCTCCCCCCTGACTTCCCAAAAATAAGTGCTCTAAGAATTAGCTTAGGACATTCATTTCTCAGTCAAAATACATGGTTGTTATAGATGTTTTTCGGCCTTTGTAGACACAGCATCCTTCACATGTTGTGTGATCTTGTGTTTACCCATCAGAATGTTTACTACTCTTCAACTATTCGTGTATATTTTTGTGCAACACTAGTAATTTTCATATTTATTTATCTTGAATTTCATTTTCATTGTAACCCTATGTCACTTCTTACTGGGACTTTTGACACTCTTGCTGCTTTTATATATATCAGATATATGTAATAACATTCATTAAACTGCTCAAACCTAAGCAAAATCACAGCAAACCTGCCTGAAGAACCACCAATGCCAGAGACCAAAATGACAGCCAATAACCATATGCTGGTGGCAGACAGAGTTGATGACACTTGCTCTCCATACGGCTTTGTGGTTCTCTAAGAAATGTCTGAAGCAGAGGAATTTCCGTGTGTACAGGGAACTTACTATGTGCCAGGCTTTGTGCCAGGAGCTGGGAATGCAGTGGGGAGCAAGCCAGATCCAGTTTCTGCTCTCCCCAAACTCCCAGTCTAGCAGAGGACACAGATCAAGAAATGGGCAATCGTTGTTCAGTGTGGTGAGATGATGGGGAGCTTTAGATGCACAGAGGAAGGTCACCTAACCCAGGTTTGGAGAGCAGAGAAGGCTTCCTGGAGGAAGTGATGTCTAAGCTGAGCCGGAAGAATGAGTGGGATGGAGTCAGGCAAACATGGAGGGAAGAGAGTCCTAGGCAGGGAGCACAGTCTGTTTAGGGAGCTGAGTGTGAGGAAGGCTGGAGAGGTAAGTGGGAGCCAGGCCACACAGGGCTTTATAAGCCATGGGGAAGAAGTAAGGAGTAGATGGGTCCTCTGGAGGGAGACCCTTGGAGCCTTAGCTGTCTCTTCCACTTTAGCGGTGTGAATTTGGACAAGTTACTTAAGACTTTAAGCCTCAGTTTCCTCATATGTGAAATGAGGATGGTGCTCTAATAATACCTACCTCATAGGCTTAGGCGCTAAATAGTGGACAGAAGATACCTAATACATAGTATGTGCTCAATAAATATCAGCAATTATTATTTCTATATTATTTCCTCTAATATGAACTTGACGTTTTGGCAGTTGGAAACTTGATGGTCTCATAGATTTGTACAAGTTATATGTATGCATGGATACATTTTATAATTATGATATATAATGTATTACATATAATTATGTATGTAGTCTCATATATATAACTTTGTGTTGACCTTTTATCATTCCTATGTATTAAAACCTTTTTTTCACATTTTTTTATTTTTAATTTTAGTTGTGTTGATTATGAAAGTTTTATATATTGATATAGTCTTATGTGGCCTCCCTTTCTTTTCTAATTTGTCGTCCATGGCTTTAATATCTTAAACATTACCATGCCTCTACGGAGACAGTGTCTTCTCTAGGAAAAGAGTCAGCTTGAAACTTGCTGCTTCTGTACCGTCCTGCTCAGGGAATCTAAACTGGTACCGCTGAGGAAAGAGCGCCCTCTGGCATTCATCTCGTGTCAGTTCAAGACACCGTGTCCCATTGCTGTGGTCTGTGGTCCCTGCCTATTGCCTATGTGTAGAAACCCTCGGTCCCAGAAAACATGGAGGCTGTTATAATAAAATTGTAAGTTTTACAATATAAAAACCTCTGGCTATTATAAAATGTCCTTGTCCCTAAAATTTCAAAGGTAGCACACAGCTACTTATCAATATACAGCCCACATCCATGTATCCGTGTACAAAGATTATTACATACAAAGAGACTTCCCTGAAAGAAAAAAAAGCACAAGGATTTGGAGTCCTGCAATCTAGGTCTACGTATACACTATTACCGTATGGCCTTGGTAAAGTCCATCTTATAGTTGAGCCTCTCATTTTTAAAATGAAAATGTTAGACTAGATCTGTGTTTCACATAATATGTGAGGCATATTGATTTTGAGGCATCGCATACATACGAAAAGAAAGAGAGAAGGAGAAGCTACATTATTAAATAAATTTGGAAAATAAGGGTTAAACAAAAGTGTTTACTCCTGGACTTTTGAGAGATTTTGCAGTGCTAATATGTATTGTGAATTTATAAGACATGGCTATAGCTTCCCAACATCAGTTCACAGCAGAACCTTTTGCCGACAGAGCACCTTGCAGTATTTTGCAATATTGCAGTGTTCTTGCAATATTCTGGCCATATTCTAAGGAAAATGTTTTTGAAAATACTGGTCTATGCCACCATTTAATTTGGCAAATCTGCCTGATCACTGGGTCCCTTTGCTAGATAAAGACAAAGTCAAGCAACCCATCTGCTAATGTTAGGACACTAGGTCAATGATAAGGAAAATCTGACAGTAATCATGACTATCACCTCTTAATAATAATAATAACAGCAACGATAATAGTTCATGTTTATTGAGTGCTCTATATGTCAAGGCACTGTGTTAAGTGACTTATACATGTTATTTCATTTTATCTTTACAACAACCCAATGAGAGAATTTGTATTATTATAATACCCATTTTTAAAATTAGGAAACTGACTATGAGAGATATTGAATGGTTTACCTAAAGTTACAAAACTAGTGTCGGAACTGCGATTGAAGCCAAGACTGTCTGCTGTCAAAGTTAATACACTAAGTATGCTATGGTGAGGGTGATCATGTAACTTCTTGTCCAAACTGTGACACTTTTGAGTGAAGAAAGCTCTAAAAGTAACTACATAATTTTTGAAATATTTGTTTTGGACTAAAAACCGATTTTATTACATTGGTGTGCAAAACCCATTGTCATAAGTAAAATCCTTTGTTTAAAGAATAAAAATAACACCTATCTGTGTATATTAAAGCAAAATATAGATGATTTATGTTGATTATCTGAACATTTAAAAATAGAAATAATTATTTTTGGTCATATTCACACAGTCTGATCAGTTTCTTAGCCCTGTCTTTTATTATGCATCACTGGTATTTTTGTGAAGAATGTATTGTTTCTTTTTCTTTTCTTTTTTTTAAGGCTGGTCAAGTGAAGCAGTGGGAGTGGAGAAGGAACAAAGGCATCTGTGATGTTTCAATATGGTTACATTATTTTTAAATTTTAAAATAAAGTGGTCTGCAATCATTTTTAAACTTGCATTTTTTATGGTTAAGAAATTTGACTGGGTGTGGTGGTTCATGCCTATAATCCCAGCACTTTGGGAAGCTGAGGTGGGAGGATCACTTGAGGCCAGGAGTTCAAGAACAGCCTAGGCAACGTCTCTACAAAAGATTAAAAAATTAGCCAGGCATGGTGGCACATAGCTGGTGCCTGTAGTCTCAGCTACTCAAGAGGTAGAGGTGGGAGGATTGCTTGAACCTAGGAGTTTGAGGCTACAGTGAGCTATGGTGCGCCACTGCACTCCAACCTGGACAACAGAGCAAGACCCTGTCTCAAAAAAAAAAATTGAAGTTGTTCCAAACTTCAATTGGCTCATATTTGTAAATCACGCTATTTTTATTTAGAAAATACTTTGTCTGCAGGTGCCAAAGGACCCTGAAACTCAAGTTCTACTAAATGGAGGATATTCACAATTACATTTTTACAAATATTGAAATGTATAAATATTTAATCTCAAGTATTCTCACAAAACTCTCTATTCGAAATGTCACTCTTCGGTAAATATTTTCACAAGACAAAACTCATTCAAAAAGTATCTATGTTCCTTTTGAAAATTTTGCCAGAAACAGATGCTGAAAATCATAGGCCTTCTTAATTTCATTCTGTTCAGGTACAGAATATAAACCTATCTAATTAAAATTGTACCCAATTAAAGGTATCCAATTAAAAAATAAGAGCTTTATCAAAATGTCAAGTGTTTTCTCTCGAGTCAAGATATCCCAAAGCACAATTATAGAATTTCACAATCAAATCCTGTTTGTTCATTTTTCTCCATTACAGCTCTCATTTAATTTGTTCCAATCCTTTTTTAGGGATACATTTTAATGCCTTTCTGTTTTTCCGGTTTTGTTTTCAGTAACTGCAATTTGCTAAAAGCTTTAAAAGCCAAAGTTTTCTTTTTTTAGCACTCTATATATTGAATATATTAATTAAATATTACCTACTATTGTTGAACAAAATAGCCCCAAATTTAGAGAAGACTTTGTAAAAAAAAGTTCAGTACCATTGTAGGACATTTAAGTGGACTAACAAAGTAGTTCTTCAGAAGCTCAAACATTGCTAAAATCTGATTGATGACAGAGAGAAAGTACATACTACCATGCTGAGTTTGTATTTGATTTTTGTTTTTGTTTTTTTGTTTTTTGTATTTAACATGAAATTCGTCACCTGCAAAAAATGTAGTCCAGATACTCTAATCGTGTTTATAGAAAAAATATCTTTGTAAACTTTGCCACCACAGTTTCTTTTTTATTTCTTTTATTTTTTTAGAGACAGGGTCTCTGTGACCCAGGCTGAAGTACAGTGGCATGATCATAGCTCACTGTAACCTCAAACTCCTGAGCTCAAGCGATCCTCCTGCCTCAGTCTCCCAAGTAGCTAGGATTACAGGTGCACACCACCACACTTGGCCAATTTTTTAAATTTTTGTAGACATGGGGTCTTGCTATGTTGTCCAGGTCTAACTCTTGGCCTCAAGCAATTCTCCTGTCTCGGCCTTCCAAAAGTGCTGGGATTACAGGCATGAGCCACCTTGCCCAGCAAGGGTATACCAATAGGTATACTATTGCAGCTTATTTGGCTGCATGGATTAAATTATTAATTACATGTGCATGTAATTGACAACCAATTCCAAGGCTGTTTTTGCTCCATAAATTTCTTAATTGGGTAAAAACATTATTTTTTAACACATTTTCCTCTGCTAATGGGTGTGTTCATATTATCACTAAAAAAATCCAAGTAATACTATATTTGACATTAAACTTTGTCATTGAACTTAGAGTAGCATTTACAATGCTGTCAGATGTTTCACCTTCATCAGAATTAATTTCCAAAATTATTATTTTGATTTCATGCATTGGATGAAATAATTGGACTCATTAATTTAACTTATATTAGAAGCACCAGAGGAACACAGCGAAAAAGTTAGTTTCATTAAACTGTTTGGCTAATGCAGCCAGCATTTTAATAGCTATTGCTTCACTTTTTATATGTATACGAAGAAATATGGAATAAAAATTGAGCAAAACAAATTTAGAGAAACAAATCATTCAATCTACATGAGAAGTCATATTTCACAGAGATGTATGTAAACCTGTGATCCTTGAGCATATTCTCAAAATAACTACTGATTTCTGAGGTAAATGCTGATGCTTTTTCAGCAGATTCATGTCTTCTGGTTTTTGTGTGGTCGGTTATACCACTGTGGCCTCCACAGGTGGTAAACAACAACAACGTTTTGTGTGAGCTACGTGTTAATATCAAATTTAGTACCTAAATTTTCAGTAAACATGTACCTTCAGTTATTTCAGCTCATTACTGCTAAGAGAGTTTATTGCAAAATAAAAAGCATTATCAATCAATAAAATAAGTAGTTGTAGATTTACACCATGCATAAATTACACAACCACTGTTGCAGGAATGTTCGGACTGTTCTCTCTATCCTCTGTGGCAGGACTGCTCGGCCTTGGTTTCCTCCACATATTTCATGTGCATCTAACCTGTCATTGCCCACATCTCCCATTGACTCTGCTAACTGGTGACCTGATGGCTTCTGAAACTCATAAGTGGAACTTGCAGGCCAAGGAACCACCAGCCAGTATATCAAGTGGCAGGCAGAGGGACAGTGTCAAATCTTTCCTCCCCGACTACCTGAGACATGAGGCTGTTATCGGTCCCTAGCTGCTGGTATCTGGGCACATTTCCTTTTATCACTGCCTGCTTTCCTTGATGGGGAGGTTAACACAGTGACTGCCATGTGAGTTGTATTTAACTCATGCTAGTTTTGAGCGTGGGGCTTCGTGAAGCATATGTAACTCACATGTCTCTTCACCTTGGGAGCTATTTTTCGTGAGAACTATTTTTCATGTTGCATATAACTCATGCACAGAAAACAATAAACAATAACACATTTTTCATTAAATTAGAAAGGATTGTTTTGTTTTTGGGGTTTTTACTCCCTTGTTTTAACAAAACACTGTGGCCCCAAGGGAAAAAAATTTTTTTTTCTAGTGTGGCAGTCAATGTGTTAATTATGTTATATCTGGAAAAGATCAGAAAAGAGATGGATTATTGCTGGTTGTCTTTCAGATTTAATCATGTGAGAGCTAAAGTGAGAATTCTGTAGAAACTAGAAGTTCAAAGTGGAGATCTACTTAAACCCGAACCAAATTATTTTAGTGCAACTATTGAGAGTAATATTTAGTTCAAATATGAAAAAAATGTGGGACACTATCTGGGTGATGGGCACACTTGCAACAATGACTCAAACTGTTCAAAAGCAATTTATGTAACCAAAATGTTTGTATCCCTGTAAATACTCTGAAATAAAATAAAATTAAAAAAAGAAAAGTTACTCATACCTTGCTTATGCTCCTATAATTCTATAAGGAAAAAAGGAAATCATACTACTTGCAATCTTGCCAGACAAATAAAGAGGGACCTCTCTTATTTAACTAAAAAAAAAAAAATGTGGGACAAATGCTAAATTGGATGAGATGTGGGACAATTGGTGTAAACAGACTGTCCCAGGAAGACAGAGAATGTACAGTCATCCCGGCTATACTTCTTCTCATTGGATTGTCGTTTCTTAAACTGGGTCCTCTTTAATAACTCCATATGGTCTTAACCAACACCCTAGAGTAATAACATGAGCATGATCATGATGATGAACTTTTGGCCCAGTTGATTACACTATCCTTCTTAAGATGTCCTTTCCCCTTTTGGCTTCTTTAGAGTTTCATCCTAACTCTAATGTTCCTCCTCCTCTACCGAAGTCTAGCTAGAGTGCTTCAGGTCTTGGCCCTGGGCCTGCCTCTCTTCTCTACCTGTGTTCTCTCTTTTTTCTGTGGCAGCTGCTCTGACTGCACATGTACCGTGTCTGGTGCACAGACATTTCACCCTAGTATCCTGTGTCAAGAGATGGCTGTCAGTCCTCTTCCTTAACATGCTGAGATATGGTTGGAATTCACTGTTCTGAACAATCAACAGTTTACTCTGTGCTGCATTGTTGGTTCGCCCCCAGTGTGGTGGACACAGAATATGTCAAGCCACTCTTGGGCCTCTTTAAGGAAGGACTTGCTGCTCAGCTGTGAAGAGTATGTTCAGACACCAGCTGTCAGCTACTTCAGGGTCTGCCTCCACTTTAGGTCAGGAGGTCCTGCTCTTCCCAGGGCAGCCTTCTTCCAGTGATGGGGGGCGGTGAGTATGAAGGCCCAGCCTTATCAGCTGATGGTGGGACACTGATGGCAGTACTCACTCCAGACCTTCCTATTCCCATGGGGTTGGCCAAGGCTTTGTTGGCCATTTTTGGGACGCATCCTGCCTTCCACCCTTTCCTTTCTTTTTTTTTTTTTTTTTTTTTTTTTTTTTGAGACAGAGTCTCACTCTGTTGCCCAGGCTAGAGTGCCGTGGCGTCAGCCTAGCTCACAGCAACCTCAAACTCCTGGGCTCAAGCAATCCTCCTGCCTCAGCCTCCCGAGTAGCTGGGACTACAGGCATGTGCCCCCATGCCCGGCTAATTTTTTCTGTATATTTTTAGTTGGCCAATTAATTTCTTTCTAATTTTAGTAGAGGCGGGGTCTTGCTCTTGCTCAGGCTGGTCTCGAACTCCTGAGCTCAAACCATCCACTGCCTCGGTCTCCCAGAGTGCTAGGATTACAGGCGTGAGCCACCACGCCCAGCCTACCCCTTCCTTTCTATTGATACAGGTATTGATCTCTAAATAAACATCTTTCACCTCAAATTCTACCTCAGCATGTTTTTGCAAAACCCAACCCGTGACACCCCACTTCCTGCCCTTACAGCAACTGCAGCTAAAGTACACAAAGTCCAGGGCAATACCTCAGTACAAACTTGGATGCCTCCCTGCAGCACAGTGCCAGCTCACCCAGCCCAGGACTTCCCCCCTCGCCTGCACTTGGTCATGATGCTTCCCCCATCCTGTCCCACAGCCACAGGAAAGGCCACATGTGTCAAGCCGGGGGACATGAAGCAGGAAAAGCTTCATGTAGTAGGCTGAATTTGAGCTAAATGCTTCAAAGGAAGGGAGAGGGAAGGGGGAAGAAAATTATTAATAATACCAACCGAGCCTTCTATCTCAAGCTCTCTTCTAGGAACTCTACCTGCTTTATTTTATTAATGATCTGCTCACAATACTAGGAGGTAGGTGGTTCTATCACCAACAATAATTTTTTTAAAAGTACCATTGATTACACCACCAGTGATAATAACAAAATAAAAATAAGTGCCATTGATTACATAGTACTATGTATCAGCTACTCTTCTGAACCTTCACACTCATTATTATCCTCGTTTAATTATTAAAAGTCCTCAAGGCCTGAGAAGCTTTCAGATTTTGAGGACACTCACTAACCTCCCACCCTCTAGTACCAGGGTTGATGGATTTCACTTAGGATCAACTTTTGCAAGAATCATTCTCCCAGCAATTCGGCATAAATTTATTACAAGGCAGCAGCCCATATTTGAGGCCCACGTAGAGTCAAGGCTCCCCCCAAATGATGTCTCTCTCTGCTTCTCCTTTGCTGACGTCGATTCACTCAGGGACTCTGTGAGGAAGCTGAGGTTCAGAGAAAACAAGGGACTCGCCTCAGCTCACACAGCTGGCAAGTGGCAGAGTTTGAATTCAGACCCAGGCCAGCCTAACTCCTCAGCCAGGGTTCCTGACCCCTGTGCCCTGTTACCTCCTACTGGGCTGTGATGGTTTGTTTCCTTTCTTTTTATTTTACCTTTTCTTCTTTCTTTCTTTTATTGTTTGGAGGCATGATGGCTTTGTGTTTTCTTAGGTGTCACAGCAGTAGTAAATAAAATATCAATGAAATATCCTCACTTAGGAAAAACTTTGCAAGTAAAACCATGAGCCTATATTTACAAAAATTTAAGATTTAAGATAATAGCAGTTAAATTTTTAAAAAATGGCAATGGATGTGATTTTTTTTTCCCACTGCTCAGTGATGTAGATAAAAGAAACGTGTTTTTGTATTTTATCAGTTACTTAATTTAAGTTACTGTTTAGTATTTAATTCCCTGGATGTGTTTTTTTTTAAACAGCTTTATTAAGGCATAGTTGACATATAATAAACTACACGTATTTAAAGTGTACAATTTGATAAGTTTTGATACGTATGTATGCGTGAAACAATTGTGGCGTCTCTTTATGTCGCTAGAAGTCATCTATAGCCATAGTGGCACCGTAGCCCGCTTACATGCCACCCCAGGAAAGGCACTAGGCTTTGGTGCAGGTTCATGCTCGAATAAAGGACAGTGGGTGAGTAGGTACGCTGGAAAAAAGACTTCAAAGCATCTACTGCCAGTGAAGTCGGTAGCACCATCTTTATACATAAAGGACAGCACTTTATTGTTCTTTTCTCGCTGAGGCCCTAATTAACCGGTCAGGAGTACATGCTACTCTTGGCGCCGAAGCCAAGAATAAAGCAGCATCACACCGTAAAAACAAACTGCATTCAAAGCCGAGGCCTCCAGAGGGAGAAAGCTCCTGGAGGAATGCCTAGAGAGCAGCAAAGCCTCCGGAGTCGCTAGCTCAAAGTACAATAGTCGCTTTGCTGAGCAAGGTCGCCTTGACCGCTGGCAGCGAGCGCAGCCTCCCACAGCTGCAGCCGGCCCCCCAAAGGTACCAAACGCAGGGGACACAAAAGGCCAATGTTTCGCCCAGATCGATGTGTTCCTGTTCCTGCAACCCTGGCTCAGGGGCCGAGGGCGCGCGGGCGGGCCGGATCCCCTCCTTCCGCCACCCTCTCTCAGGGCTCCGCCCAGTGGAGAAACCAAACGATTGACTGAAACCAACGCTCCTCAGCCCTTTAACAACACCAAGAGAGGTGGAGAGGGGAGGGAAGGCTAAGTCTGGTTAAGTTTCGTTTTTTATTAAGATCTTCACGTGACTGCCCGACTGTTGACTCAGCGATTTTTCTAAATAGCCTCCTTGAATTTATTCGTTTGTCATCACCGCCTTCACCTTTTCTTGTACAGTCCCACCTACCAGTTTTGAGCATTTAAACAGAATTCCCCCATTCAATACGAAGAACAAATAACTTTTAAAAACAAAAAATCAAGGTTTGGTTTCTAAAAAAGTTCAGTTTAGCCCAATTCGTTTCAAGTCCGCCAAAGACAACATACGGGTGTTAAATAATCACTTGACACGAGTCTCCTCCCTCATTCTCCACGGAAGCAACTGCCACATATTTTCTTAAAAGGACCATCAGTTTTTCTCACTCTTCTACCTTGCTTCTGGATTATTATAGACCCTTTTTTCTACCCCTCCCTTCCTTTCTTCCTTCCTTTAATTGACAAGTAAGACTTGTATATATTTATGGTGTACTGCATGACGTTTTGATATAACGCATACATTGGGACATGGCTATATAAAGCTAATTAACATATGTCTCATCTCCCATACTTGTCTTTTTTTTTTTGTGGTGAGAACACAAAATCTACTCCCTTTAGCAATTTTCAAGCACACAGTATATTGTTATTAACTATAGTGAGCATGATGTATGCTAGATTTATAAACCTATTCTTAAGCAAATGGCAGAATTAGATAAAGACTTGATAAACAATTCTCCTGGAAATTTTTCTTCCTCAATAGTGACACCTCAATGGTCACCTTGATAGTGACAATTCTGAAAAGCTTTGTGCAAATCAAATTTTTAGAAATCAGATCTTGAGCCGGGAGGATCACTTGAGGCCATCAGTTCAAAACCAGCCTGGACAACATAGTGAGATCCCTTCCTCTTCCCCCGCCCCATTGCTACGATTTTTTTTTTAAAATTAGCCAAGCTGGTGGTGGTAACCTGTAGTCTTAGTTACTCCTGAGGCTGAGGTGGGAGGATCACTTGAGCCCAGAAGTTCGAGGCTACAGTGAGCTATGATCGTGCCACTGCACCACTGCACTCCAGCCTGGGTGAGAGAGCAAGACTCTAAAAAAAACCCAAAGATGAGGAATTAAAGGCTCAGAGAATTTTTAAAAAGAAATCAAGTCTTGATTTTTGTTTTA
This sequence comes from Indri indri, assembly GCA_004363605.1. Lineage (NCBI taxonomy): Eukaryota > Metazoa > Chordata > Mammalia > Primates > Indriidae > Indri > Indri indri. The sequence continues at coordinate 26,450 of RJWJ010009638.1, read as the reverse complement.
AAGTGTATTTTAATCTTTGTAATACAAATAGTACACACCCATTATAGAAAATGTGGACAGACAATTCAAAAGACATAAAGAAAATTATTTATGATCTTGATATTCAGAAATAATCTGTTAATAATTTGGTATATTTCCTTCCAGTCTTTGTATCAAGGATTTTTAAAAACAATTGTAATTATACAATTTTTTGCAACCTTTTCCCTCATTAAAATGTTGTCATTTTCCCATTTTATTAAGAACATAACTTTTAAAAATTTTTATTTTATTTCCAAATATTAAGGGAGTACAAATGTTTTGGTTACATAAATTGCTTTTGTACTGTTTGAGTCAAAGTTAGAAGTTTGCCCGTCACCCAGATAGTGTGCATTGTACCCATTAGATATGAATTTACCCATCCCCTCCTCCCCCTCCCACCTGCTTGATTTCCGATGAACGTTATTTCCATATGTGCACATAAGTGTTGATTGATTAGTTCCAATTTAATGGTGAGTACATGTGGTGTTTGTTTCTCCATTATTGTGATACTTCGCTTAGAAGAATGGTCTCCAGTTCCATTCAGGCTAATACAAGAGGTATTACTTCACCATTTTTTTTTATAGCTGAGTAGTGCTCCATGGTATACATATACCACATTTTATTAATTCACTCATGTATTGATGGGCACTTGGGTTGTTTCCACATCTTTGCAATTGTGAATTGTGCTGCTATAAACATTGGAGTGGAAGTGTCTCTTTTATAGAATGTCTTTTTTTTTCCTTTGGGTAAATACCCAGTAGTGGGATTGTTAGAGCAAATGGTAGGTCTACTTTTAGTTCTTTGAAATTTCTCCATACTACTTTCCATAGAGGTTGTACTAATTTGCAGTCCCACCAGCAGTGTATGAGTGTTCCTATCTCTGCATCCACGCCAGCATTTCTTGTTTTGGGACTTTTTGATAAAAGCCATTCTCACTGGAGTTAAGTGATATCTCATTATGGTTCATTTCTTTCTTTCTTTTCTTTTCTTTTTTTTTTTTGAGACAGAGTCTCACTCTCTTGCCTGGGCTAGAGTGCCATGGTGTCAGCCTAGCTCACAGCAACCTCCAACTCCTGGGCTCAAGCGATCCTCCTGCCTCAGCCTCCTGGGTAGCTGGGACTACAGGCACAGGCAACTGTGCCCGGCTTATTTTTTCTATTTTTTTAGTTGTTTGGCTAATTTCTTTCTATTTATAGTAGAGACGGGGTCTCGCTCTTGCTCAGGCTGGTCTCAAACTCCTGAGCTCAAGCAGTCCTCCTGCCTCAGCCTCCCAGAGTGCTAGGATTACAGGCGTGAGCCACCGCGCCCGGCCTCATTATGGTTTTAATTTGCATTTCCCTGATGATTAGAGATGTTGAGCATTTTTTCATGTTTGTTGGCCATTAGTCTATCTTCTTTTGAAAAGTTTTTGTTCATGTCTTTTGCCTACTTTTTAATAGGGTTGTTTGATTTTTTTCTTGCCGATTTGCTTGAGTTCTTTATAGATTCTGGTTATCGGCCCTTTATCAGATGTATAGCATGCAAATATTTTCTCCCACTCTGTAGGCGTCTATTCACTCTAATGATAGTCTCCTTGGCTGTGCAGAAGCTTTTTAGTTTGATAAAGTCCCATTTATTTATTTTTGTTATTGCCATGATTGCTTTTGGGGTCTTCTTCATAAATTCTTTGCCTAGGCCAATGTCTATAAGAGTTTTTTCAAGATTTTCTTCTAGTATTCTTATAGTTTCATGCCTTCGGGTTTAAGTCTGTCATCCATCATGAGTTAATTTTTGTTAGAGGTGAGAGGTGTGGATCCTGTTTCAGTCTTCTACATGTGGCTATCCAATTTTACCAGCACCGTTTATTCAATAGGGATTAGAACATAACTTTTAATGACTGTTTAGTAGTTCATTTTATGAACTGAACATGGATCACTTAATCTCAGTTCCTCTATTTGGGGATGTTTGAGTTCAATTTCTTTTTCAATTGAGCTAACTATTTAAAATAAACCTGTAGTAAATTCTTTCTATGACGTGAGACATCCTTTGAAATGTGAAGAGCCACTCCCAGACCCGATCTATCTTTATAAATTTGAGTTCTCATTTATTGCAGTTTGCTTAAGGTAATTTTTTTTTGAAGTTTGGGAATTGTTTGAGGTTTTCCTACAAACATATGTTTAAAAAAAAACAACCCCAAACTATTGTCGTAAGCATCTTTGTATTTTTTTCCAAAGCATTTCAACACCATATATATCCATAAGTACCTAGATTCAGTGAAAGGAATGATTTAACTCCCTTCCCATGCAACGTGCCTTTCTGCAGTTATAAAAACTCCCTTCCCACTCATTCCTTCCCACTGAGGAGAGAAGAGAAACTTGGAGAGAATGGGCTACCACTTGAATAGCAATTAGGGTTGGGGCTCAGGGAGAGAAGGGGACTGAGTGAGCATTGGGGGAGTCAAGGGAAATTAAAGGTGGTTTACCTGCCCCCAAGTGTTTACAGCCTAACCTGCCAAAACGAAATCAAACCCGTGTCTGATATTTGGACAGATTCTAAGTCATACAATGTCTTATTCTTTTATAGCCCTGCCCCAGGATCTATAGGTACAAAGAAAAGAATAAATTCATACATTTGACAATATTTACTGAGTAGCTACTATGTACCAGGCACTATTCATGGTGCTTAGGATATATCAATGAACATAAAACGCACACATTCCTGTACTTTGTGGCATTCACACTTTAATGGGGGAAGACAGACACTAAACACGAAACTTAATAATAAGCACATTCTATTTTATGTCAGGAGATAAGTGCTATGAAAAAATGTGCAGGAAAAGGGAGTTTGTATGTGTGTGGCGGTAGGGTGGGGCAGTTAGTATTAAATAGGGTAGTCAGCATAGGCCTCATTGGGAAAGTGACAGTTAAGCAAACACTTGGAGGAAGTGAGAGAGTTAGTCATCTGGCTATCTGGGGGAAGAATGTTCCAGGCAGAGAAAACAGCCAGTGTCAAGGCCCTGGAAGTGAGAGTGTACCTGAAGAACAGCAGGGAAGCTAATATGGGGAGGGAAGCCAAACTGATCGCTTAAGTGAACAAATTGCTAGATATTACAGAGCAAAATGTTAACTGTATGACAAAACCCTTGCTCATACTGCAGATTGAAGGGATGAGTATTTGATCAGCTGCTGAGTTGCAAAGAAGTTATCGGGTGAAGATGGTTCTATTAATAGGTAGGCTTCCTGAAACTTCGGCTGTGGAAGGGAGAGGAGAGTGCAAAGGCGGTAAAAAATGGAGCCAGGGTCTCAAACTGCCCCACAATCATTGTCCAGACCTGCAGGTTTTTGGGGGACTAGATGAGAAACCCAAGCCTTGAAACTATCGAAAACTGGCATGAGCTCTTATTCTGGGACTTTTGTTAAGTGGCAAAGAAATAAACCCAAAAATAAAAACAAAAAACTGCATTTTCCACCAACATCCTATAAATGTCAATTTCAGGGGCAAAATGCTCAGAGCCCCACCTCTTTTCTCCTCTAACCTGCTAATATTGCAGACAGGGATGGTTGTATTTATTTTCTATGGATATTTTCCATTGCTAGTTTCCATTGATTTTACCAAATCACCACAAATTTGGTGGCTTAAAACAACACAAACTTACCATCACTTCCGGAGGTCGGAAGCCCTAAAATCAAGGTGTCGGTAGGGCTTCGTTTCTTCTGGAGGCTCTAAGGAGAGAATCCTTTTCCTTGTCTTTTCTTGTTTAAGTAGGCTGCCTGCGTTGCTTGTCTCATGGCCCCTTCTTCCATCTTCAAAGAAAGCAGTGGCTGACCAAGTCTCTCTCATGCTGAATCACTGTGACCTCTGCTTCCATTGTCACATCTCTTTCCAAAGAAAGACTGACTCTGACTCTGCCACCTCCTTCTTTCATTTATGAGGATCCTTGTGATTACATTGGGCCATTGGATAATCTAGTATAATCTCCCCATTTTAAAGTCAGATGGTAGCAAACTTAATTCCATCTGAGACCTTAATTGCCCCCTTTTCTGGAGATTAGCATACAGACACCTTTGTGGGGGCGTTGTTCCACCTATCAAACCAAGTAACTCCTGCATAGGGGTAGGGAGTCCGTCTCCACTAGATGTTTTGTAATTAACAAAAGGTCAAAGGCTTTCTGAAATATTTTTCAAAGAAATGTTGATGGCATTGAATGTACTTTTCCTTTTATAATACCGCCATCGAATGCGTTTTGTATTTCTGTTCACTGTAAACTCCCTCCTCTGGTAACTACTGAGGCACAAGATATTTCAGAAAGCTGTGAGATCCAAACTGGTCAAGCACTTACAGGTGATCTTATCTAACTTTTCTTCTGATGCTGAAACTCATCTTACATTTTCAGGACAAACACTCAGATTCTCTTTAAACACATCCAGTGATTTGAACAAGTCATTATGAGTTACCACTTTTTAAGGTCTCATTGTTAGAAACTCTCCCTTCCTACTGAGCTGAACTCTGGCTCCCTATAATTTCGAACTGCTCTTCCTACTTTTCTCTCCAGAGCTCTATAAAATATCTTCTTCCCTCTGCCCAATGTTTGCCCAATAGGTGTTTGAAGACCGCTACCCTGCTAAGAATTCTGTTCTTCAGCGTGAACCTGTCACCCTGGGAAGATTTTCCAGAGCCTCCCCATTCTGGTCTCCCTTTCCTGGAAGCTCTTTCTTTAGCTTGTTAATGTCCTTTTGCAACTGTGGAACCTAGAACTGCATATAGATAACTCCATGGCAGAATCTACTGGGATATTACCTCCCTTGACTCAAGCTCTCTACCTAAGTGGACCAAGCTTTCACTTTACACCTTTTTTTTTAAATTTTTTATTTTTAGACAGAGCCTCACTCTGTTGCCCTGGGTGGAGTGGCGTGGCATTCAACCTCAAACTCTGGGCTCAAGCGATCCTCCTGCCTCAGCCTCCCGAGTAGCTGGGACTACAGGCGTGTGCCACCATGCCAGGCTAATTTTTTCTATTTTTGGTATTCACAGGGGCGTCTCACTCTTGCTCAGATTGGTCTCGAACTCTTGAGCTCAAGCGATCCTCCCGCCTCAGCCTCCCAGAGTGCTTGGATTACAGGCATGAGCCACCGCCCTGGCGAACACCTTTTTTTTTTTAAATTAAAAAAGAAAGGGTCACGTGGCCAGGCACGGTGACTCATGGTAAATCCCAGCACTTTGGTAAATAGCAAAAGATTTATACGATCTGAAGAGAAATCAGAGTATAATCCCAGCACTTTGGGAGGCTGAAGCAGGAGCATCACTTGAGGCCAGGAGTTCGAGGTTCGAGATCAGCCTGGGCAACAACCCTATCTCTACAAAAAATTAGCCGGGTGTCGTGGCTCATCCTCTAGTCCCAGCTCCTCGGGAGGCCGAGGGAGGAGGATTGCTAGAGCCCAGGAGTTTGAGGTTGCAGTGAGCTATGGTGACATCACCATCACTACACTCCAGCCTAGGCGACAGAGTGAGACCTTGTCTCAAAAAAAAAAAAAAAAAAATTCACACTGTTGACTGTCAACTCTTGACTCACCGAGTTTCTCGGTCATAAAATCCTGCAAGATCTTTTTTGCATGAATTATTGCTAATATGGTCTCTTCCATCTTGTATTTGTGAAATAGATTTTTTAAAAAAAACTTCTAAAACCAGACTATATGTTTATCTCTGTTCAGTTTAATCTCACTGGTTTGGACCCACTATTCCTGTCTGTTACAGACAATTAGAAATCTTGATGAATTTGAATCTGAATCATCAGACTAGCTCACCCTCTTAAATTTGGATCATTTGCAAAGTTTATGTTCACTTAATTTTCATAAAAATGTTTCTTTCATTTAAAATGTAATTTTCATTTTCTTTTCCATACTTACACTCACTTCAAACACATTGGAAATTAGTAGTGTCCTTTAGTTTGAATCATCAGTTTAACCTAAACAAATCTTGTTTTTTTTCTTTCTGTAGAGCAGAGAACCATAATTGCTTTTCCCATATCTGACTATAACAGCTACAGTTTAATTTTCTATCAAATGTGTGTGTGTGTGTATAGAGAGAGAGAGAGAGAGAGAGAGAGAGAAACAGGGTCTCACACTGTCACCCAGGCTGGAGTGCGGTGGTTTGATCATGGCTCACTGCAGCCTCGAACTCCTGGGTTCAAGCAATCCTCCTGCCTCAGCCTGCCGAGTAGCTGGGATGACAGGTATGCACCACCTCCACCATGCCGGGCTAATGTTTCTTATTTTTGTCTCGCTATGTTGCGCAGGCTGGTCTCGACCTCCTGGTCTCAAGCTATCCTCCGATCTGGGACTCCCAAATTGCTGGGATTACAGGCATGAGCCATCGTGCCCAGCAAAAGCATATTCATAAGCAAGTAAAAAATAAGCTATAGAATTTTCTAAAATTTTCATTTAGAACAGTATTTCTCAAAGCGTGGTACCTAGACCACATATGTCTGTATCAACTGGCTATTTTCTAAAAATGCAGATCCCTGGATCCCACTCAGACCTTTAGAATCTCTGGTAGTGAGGCTCAGAAATCATCATTTTATGTAAACCTCAGGTGATGCTTTATGGACACCAGAGTTTAAGAGGCCTTTCTTAGGACTTCAACATGGTGATCTATAGCACTGGGTCTCAACACTGCTGTACATTGGAATCATCTGGAGGCCTCTTAAAATTCTGATATCTAGACCACACCTTGTATTAATTAAGTCAGAATCTCTCGGGGTGAGATCCTGGCATCTGTGCATTTAAAAATGTTCCCCAGGTGTATTGTGCAACCATTTTTGAGAAACACTGATTTATATGTTACCAGTGTAGATTTGAGGGTTCAATACTATTTAACAGCTTGTCAAATCTCTTAAACCCTTTGAGCTCATAAAATGTCACCTGCTTACTTTGGACTTTGAATTACTTATCCTAGAGTAAAAGGTGACTTTATTGTGAGGGGAGGCACTCAAAGTTCCAACAGCAACTGCCAACATTATTCCTCAGACAAGGAAGGTCGAGGAACTACCATCTGTGCAGCACAGTACTAGGATAAATAAACTACAGTAGTATTATTAGAAGGCATGGTCCTCAAGGAACTTAGTCTTGTTGGAGAGTTAAATGAACCTGGGAGAAGCCAGAGTGAAAAGTTATATAAAAACTCATTGTAATGGCCGGGCGCTGTGGTTCATGCCTGTAATCTTAGCACTCTGGGACTGCAAGGCAGGAGGATCGCTCGAGGTCAAGAGTTCAAGACCAGCCTGAGCAACAGCAAGACCCCGTCTCTACTAAAAATAGAAAGAAATTAGCCGGACAACTAAAAATATATAGAAAAAATTAGCCGGGCATGGTGGTGCATGCCTGTAGTCCCAGCTACTCGGGAGGCTGAGGCAGAAGGATTGCTTGAGCCCAGGAGTTTGAGGTTGCTGTAAGCTAGGCTGATGCCACAGCACTCTAGCCTGGGCAACAGAGCAATAGCCTCTGCCAAAAAAAAAAAAAAAAAAAAAAAAGCTCATTGTAATGAAGTACTAAGCTGCAAGACAACTGTTAAATGCTAGTTCAGAAGTTCAGCAGATGAGGTTGGTGAGGTCTACAGTCATCACGGGAAGATTTGCCAGTATGTAGGGTTTGAACAGCACTTTGAAAACGTTTCAGGATTTAAATTGATGGTGGAACAAATGGGTAGCTTTGTGAATGAAGAGTATATTACATTAGTTCATATGACTTCAAATGCAAGTAACAAAATTCCCCAACTAATAGTAACTTAAACTTATACGGACATTTATTATCCCACTCGTCTTAGTCTGTTTTGGCTCCTATAAGAAAATACCATAGACTGTGTGGTTTAAGCAACAATTTATTTCTCAGAACTTTGGAGGCTGGAAGTCTAAGATCAAGGTGCCAGCACATTTGGTGTCTGGTAAGGGCACCCTTCCTGGTTTGCAGACAGCTGCCTTCTTGCTTTGTCCTCACATGGTGGAGAGAGAGGTATGGTCTCTACCTCTTCTTATAAGGATGCTAACCCCATCATGTGGGCTCCACCCTCAGGACCTTGTCCAAAGCTAATTACCTCCCAAAAGCCCCACCTCCAAATACCATCACTGTGGATTGGGCTTCAACATAAAAATTTTGGGAAGACACAAGCATTCAGTTCATAGCACCACTTCACAAGAAATTGGGAGGTGGGCAGTCCCAGGGTTTGTGTAGCAGCTCAACAATATCATCGATATTTTTGTCTTTTTGCTGTGACATCCTCAGTGCAATAGTGATGTCCCTCCTCATGGTTCCAAGATGGCTGCCACACACCAAGCATCACAACTTAACTCTAGTATGTTAAACAAGAGATTGATGTAGCTCTTTTCTACATTTATCTCTTTTTCAGAGAGGAAAAATCTTTCCCAGAATCTCCCTCAGAGTCTTCCTCATGTCTCATTAGCCACAGCTAAGTCACCTGGTCACCTCTATATCCATCACTTGAAAAAGTTTGCATGACTGGCTTAAAACAATTGTGGGCTGGGCACAGTGGCTCACACCTGTAGTTCCAACAACTGGGGAGGCTGAGGCAGGAGGATTGCTTGAGGCCAGGAGTTCAAGACCAGCCTGGGCAACACAGCAAGACCCTGTCTCTACAAAAAAAATTCTAAAAATTAGCCCGGCATGGTGGTGCACGCCTGTAGTCCCAGCTACTTGAGAGGCTGAGTCAGAGGGATCACTTGAGCCCAGGAGTTCAAGGTTACAGTGAGCTGTGATGAGGCCACTGCACTCCAGCCTGGGTGACAGAGCAAGATCCTGTGTCTAAAAAAAAAAAAAAAAGGAAAGAAAGAAAAAGAAAAACTGTGATTGACCTCTTGGGGCTTAGCATATTGTCACCTGTAACATAATCAAGCTTCTGTTACTAAGGAAGTAGGGGGAATGACTGGTAGGCAACAAGCCATGCCTGCCACGGATGTAATGTGAATGAAAACTTATGCAGCAATAAGGAGACAAGCCAAGTTAGAGCAGGCAACGTGTAATGCGAAAATAAGATTGGCTTGGTAGAAAGGAACCAGATTGCGAAGGCCTTAAAAGCCAAGCAGAAACATCTTAATATAGTAAAAAAGGGAGAGCTATTGAAAGATTTTGAGTAGGAGGAAGATGTGGTAAAAGCAATATTTGAGAAAGATAAATGTGACTTTGGTGTATAAATGGATTGGAATCAAGGAGACCAGCTAGAAGGCCTGGTCTAGGGTGGAAATAGAGTGCTAAGGATGCACTCGAGAGAAATAATAAAAGAAAAAAATCCACAGAAATTGATGAGTGGCTAGTTTAGGGTATGGAGGAGCTAGATTAAAGGTAATGTCAAGATTTCTAGTCTAGGTGACTGGGAGAATGATGCAGACAAAAAAAATTGGGCGGGACACTTGACTTGGGAAAGAAGAGAAATGATGAGTTTAGTTTAGGATATATTAAATTTGAGCTGTCAGTGAACTATTTGAATGTGTATGTTTAATTGGCAGATGGATTTTCAAGGATTAGAAATAGCATCTATACTTGGGAATTGAGGCAGGAGGATCACTTAAGCCCAGGAGTTTGAGGCTACAGTGAGCTATGATTGCGCCACTGTACTCCAGCCTGGCTGACAGTGTTAAGACCTTGTCTCAAAAAAGAGGAGAGAGAGAGAGAGAGAGAGAGAGAGAGAGAGAGAGAGAGAGAGAGGGAGAGAGAAACACATTATGGTGCTAGAGAATTTGCAAAATAGTGTCGTGGTTAGGAACAGGGATACTAGAACTAGACTACCAGGGTTTGAAATCTGGCTTGGCTCTACCACTTACTAGACATGTGACCATTGGCAAGTTATTTTTTTTTAAGGCTGGTCAAGTGAAGCAGTGGGAATGGAGAAGGAACAAAGGAATCTATAACTGGTTGTGATCAATTAGTTGTAAACACCACTACACTCGGACCAACCCACTGGCAAGTTATTTAACCTTTCTGGGCTTCTATTCCCTCATCTGTAAAACAGAGATGATAATACCTATCTCATAGAGTTGTTGTGAGGATTACATGAAGTAATATATGTAAAAGGCTTACAACAGTCCCTGGCATATAGTAAGTCCTAGTTATTATTACTCTTTGGGTGTCATCAGCTTCCTAGAGCCCTGCCATGGATGTGCTCTTCAAGTGTTCTCATTTGAGTTGCTATTGTTAGAGCCAAATACACCAGAATCTTTCCTTGTAAAACAAGCCCATATTGGAAACCCAGAAAGAACCTAGGATTTTAGACTGTTACAGCTGGAAGTGAGTTTGGTGACTGTGGGGAGTTAGCTATGCTCCCGGCAAAAACGGGTCCTTTGGCAGAGTCATCACAAGGGATATGGAAATAATAGAAATAAAAAATAGAGAAATAATAAAGAGACACAGAGACGAAAGTATAGTTTTAAAGATGGGGGAGTCAGGGGACCCCCAGCATTCCTGTGTGTGAGGCCACGAGTGAAATCCTGCATCAGTATTTATTGGTGCAGTGATTAGTTGCCAGTGGTAACAGATTTACATAATAACAGTTCATTTAGGTTTTAAGTCTCCCCCAAAGCTTCTAGAGATCCCTTAATTAACTCTATCTGCCTTAGCAAATAGTTACAAAGCTTTTCTAAGATAAACTTCTAAGTCCTAGGATAAAATTATCACTTAGCAGAAAGGCTAAATAGAAATATAGAGCCTCTATATTTCTTTATCTAGTTTCTTGTTGATTGCGAAAAGTGATCAGGAGTGAAGCAGGAACTGTCCCTTAGGCCAATTGTCTCTATCTTCAGGTGACTGCCAGGTGGGCATTCTTTGATCAGTTCTCTACCTGTGACCACATACCAAGCCTTGTCCTACAGAGGCATCAGAAAGGCCTCCAGACCTGAGAGCTGGGCGTAGCCATGCAAAATGCTCCTAATCAATGAGATGCCCTCCTGAGGCGAGGCAGCTTTTGATCTGTGAACTAACACATTCGCATATTCCTTCAAGGCAAAGCCCTGCAAAACTCCTGAGATCTTTTATGTCTCTATAGGCCAACAGGTGATTTCCTAATACAGTGTTTCTTATAATTTTTTAGCCACAGAACTCTTCATTCAAATGAAATTTCACACAAAAACCCATTATCCAAAAGAGAGAAAACTGGAGCCATTCTGATTGTTGTTGGGTGAAACGTGGGGTGTCCTGCCCACTTGATCTCTTCCTCACCCCCTCTGAAATACTGCCCCTGAACCCAAGGAGTCCATGGAACACACTTTGAGAAACACCGATGTAGTTCAAATTCTTAGACAGTGGAGAAAAGTGTGTTCCAAAGAGATCAAGTGGCCTGAACAGGTGGCAGAGTGAGTAGTAGTCAAACCGGGATCAGAAACCAGCTCCCCTGATTTTTATGATAAGCAGGGTGAGTGGCTATTAGGTACAAGTACTGTGCTAGATGTGGTATTATGCTGAAGCTGTGGTGAAGCCTCAGTAGGGCCTGTGAGATCTGTCAGTTGGGTTTCATCTGGATGACTTCAAGTGGGTGTCCCTGTCCCTGGAAGCCACCCTGTGGATCTCACAGTGTCTTCACTGTGTCTGGGGAGAAAGGACTGGAAAATATGGTCTAGAAAGGAATGGAATCAAGTGAGCTGTATTTATTTTTCTTGTGTGTGTGTGTGTGTGTGTGTGTGCGTGTGTGTGTGAGAGAGAGAGAGAGAGTAAGAGAGATGCTTTTTTATTAATATATTCAATGATAATACTTAATAGGGTATCTAATAACTCTCAAAATTCCATCATAGTGATGAATATGAACAATATTTTAAGATCTCTGCCTCAGGTCTATTATGTAAAAAACTGTATCTGCAATTTCTGCTGTTAGCAAATCACAATTACTGAAAATATTATTGTGGTTTGTTGTGTACTTTAATAACTAAAGGAACTGCTAAGTTTCAGTTAGAGGTTGTGAGTATAAAGATGGAGATTTTCCCCCCATATGTTTATAAAGCCCTAAATTCTACTCTTGGGCCCCAGATTAAGAACCCCTGAATTAGAGGGTGAAATAAATGGGAAGAAAGATACTCTTTTTGCAGTTTTATTGAGGCATAATTGACAAATAAAAATTGTATACATTTAAGATGTGCAACATGATGTATTTATTTTTATTGACTTCTATTAAATCCCTAATGAAGGGATTGGCTGGATGGACTGCCTTCCTTAAAACTCATTGTAAAGCCAGCAAATACTTATGTGAACAGTCAGCCGGAAAAGGGAATAAATAACATCTGGAAGAGTGAAGTTGCTAGGAAACTTACACATTTCAATTCATAAGAGTGCTAAGGTCTCCATCTAATAAATTCTATACCAGAACCGAACAGGGCCTTCAGTGTTTTCATGGCCTTTCTCACTGACATGAAACTTTAATGAAGAGGGGCCTTTTAGAGCAAGTGTTTGAGCCAACTGAAAATAGAGCACTAGACAAGAAATACAAAGGTAAGAGTTCTATTCCCAACTCTGCTGCCTACTTGGACAAGTAACTTGACCTCTATGGGCAGAATGAAGGGGTTGAAGCAGACAAGGACTCTTCTGATTTTAAAATGTCTGTCATTCCATAACAAGAGTCTGAAACAAGTGGCTGCCATCTTATGCCAAAGAACTGGCTGCAGCATTTTCAGTCACATTAAGCAGAGTAAGTTATTGTCATCATCAATAGTATCATAAAGGGGGAGTCCTGGTAAGAATTTTGGAATCTGAACTCTCTCCTCCAAACCCCTACTGCAAAGGAAGAGAAAAATATGACATTTTTCCTAAGCAATGCATCATTTCACAGTTTGGCAGATCATAATGTCCTAGGTTCATTCTCCTTCACGATTTATCGAATTGAAAGAGAATATGGAGATTACAGTGGAGAGATAAGTAAAGCTGGCCTACAAGTTGTGTGTGTGTGTGTGTGTGTGTGTGACAGAGAGAGAGAGAAACAGCATGAGAGAAACACACACATACACAAAGAACAAAGAAAGGCTCAAAAAGAAAGAAAGAGAGCAATAAAGACACACATAAGCCAGGAAAAAGTGGTCGAGGTGGAAGTCAGAAGTTCGCCCACGTCAGCTGGCTAGTCTAGTGGCAAAAAGGCATCCTGCCACTTTCCCTGATGTGACACACATGGGAAAAAACCCGGGAAATATGCTGGGAAGATCATTCCACCAGCTCAGCACTTAGGTTATATGATCTCCAAAAGCCAGAACCTATTGCTATGTCTTCTGCTCATTCATTAGTTCAGTAAACATTCACTGAGCACTTCCTATGAGAAGAGATTGGTGAAAAAAAATGGCCACTTTTTCTCTTCCTAAAGACGTTCACAGCTACTACAGGGTCTGGGCCAATGAACAGACAATTACATGAGGGCAGTCCAGGATATTAGGGCAGCACATAGGCAAATCCCTCAAATTCAGCCTTGGCTGTTTAAGGAGGGTTTCTCTGGAGAAAGTCATGTCACCTGAAGGAGGAGCAGGAGCCAGCCTGGTGGGAAGGAGGTAGAAGAAGGAATGTGCTTGGCAGAAGTAGGACTACAGGTTATTTTTTCTTCTTTGTGCTTAGCAATGTTTTATACATGTTATTTATTGAACATGTATTATATTTACATAAAAAATTATAAAATATGAAGGGTAGGAACGGCTTTCAGGTCAATTGGCTCCCTTGTTCAGTGAGCACCATTGAGAACTCCCTGAGGTTTATGTCACACCACCAGGGAGAGAAGGGAACATTACAATTATTAGTACTAATAACAGCAATTGGTAATATTTATTGAGTGCTTACTACATGTCAGCATTTTCCATGCAACCCTATGTGGAAGGTACTACTATTATCATCTCCATTTTATGGAGGAGGAAATGGAGGCCCAGAGGTCACACAGCTGGTAAGTGGCAGAGGCAGGAATCAAATCCAAGTAGTTTAATGCCAGAGCCTGCCTGGGCTCTTAACCATTATACTGTACTATGGTGCCCCTCTGTAAATGATAAAACAGATACACGCAAGAGACCAACTAGTGTTTCAACTTCGCCCTCTTCTAAGAAGCAACTTCTTGCCATCAGCTGATTACGTCCCTGTCTCCTCCAAATTGGGGAGATGTGTATCTTCATTTGTATGTGGAGAGAGGGATCAGATGCACAAAGGCGACGAAGTGACTTTCCTAAGGTCGAATAATAATCTGATGGCTGAATGGGTTCCAAAAAACTAGTTCAGCATCACAACTGCTAGAAGTTATTTTGTTCTGGCCACACCAGCAATGCTTATCTTGTGGCACATTTCCAATTTCCAAAACAATGACATAAGTCCAAATGATTTATTAAAATTCCCTATAAAAATGATGTTCTGTGATGCAATCCCTATGCTAACCACATGGTGATGCTGCAGATAGATGTAGGGATTTGTTCGGGGAAGAGGGGCTTAAGAGTATTTTTATTTTTATAAATTATGGTAAGGTCACACAGTTAAAGATTATGCTGCCATTTAAAAGAATGAGGTAAAGCTGTATGACTTATAAGAAATGTCTTCAAGATACGGCACCAAGTGAGAAAATCAAGTCACTAAATAATATGAAGAGCATGCTCACATTTGTATAATTAAAAAAAAGAATATAAACATATATGCTGGTACATGCACAGTTTTTTTCCTGAGAGCATAAAACAAGAGACTCTTAACAGTTGTTACTTTGGGGAGTGAGACTGAGGAAAGGGTGTTTCCTTTTGATTTTATCTGTTTTTAAATTATTCGATTTTGTAATGATCTACATTCATTTAAGAATTATTACTACAAAAACAATCCATTTGTTGTACAAATTTTTTTTGAGACAGGGTCTTGCTCTGTTGCCCAGGCTGGAGTGCAGTGGAGTGCAGAGGCTCACTGCAGCCTCCTGGGCTCAGGTGGTCCTCCTGTCTCAGCCTCCCAAGTAGCTGGGACTACAGTTGTGTGCCACCACACCCAGCTAATTTTTCTTAATTTTTTGTCGAGATATAGGGTCTGGCAACATTGTCCAGGCTGGTCTCGAACTCCTGGCCTGAAGTAATCCTCCCACCTTGGCCTCCCAGAGTGCTGGGATTATAGGTGTGCACCACCATGCCTAGCCCTGTTGTACAAATTTAAGTACTGCGGAAGTTAATAAAAATCACTTCTCCCTAACCTCTTAATCCCATTCCCCAGAGGACAAAGAACCACTGATAAGAGTTTGGGACCTCATTACTCAGAGTGTGGTCTCCAGACCAGCAGTATCAGGATCACCTGGGAAGTTGCTAGAAATGTAGATTCTCATGTCCTACCCCAGACCTTCTCAAACTCCACAATGGGGCCCAGTGATCTGTGTTTTAATAAACTCTCCAGGTGATCGTGATGCATGCTCGAAGTCGAAAACCATTTCATTTTAGCAGATTAGATCTGATCTTTCTGCATGGAAGTTTGAGAAGAATTCTGCTGGGAAAACTAATAACTCAAAATGGCACATCTCCATTTACCCAGAGAGCTCTAGTTCGAGGGTAAGAAACAGAACACACTGCTTCAGTTCACAGTGCTAAGGAAACCCGTAAACAACCAAACATCTAGCTGCTTCCTCTAAGTGAATTTAAGTGTTTTCATATGAAACGTCTTTCTTTCTAACATGACATTGTTCCTGTGAAAGTGCCTTGGCCCACCGTGACCTCTCTGTAGGGGCTGCACGATGACCATACTGTCACAGTTTGGAGGCGTTACCCAGAAAGGGGGGAAATGTTAGAAGGAGAAAGGAAAAAGAGGGAGTGTAGGAGAAACTAAAAGGAGGATGAATAGGCAAAGGAAAAATGGGGTAGAGAAAGAGAATGTAAATCAAAAAACGAAGATCTTATGGTGGCAAGTAGGTGACACTAATACCTCAGGGTCACTTATTTGTTTATTTAATAAGTATTTATCATTTTTCCATTCTAAACTTCTGCACTTTTAGGTTCACTTCCTCCCCCACCCTGTTCCCACATGTCAGTGTCTGTCATTTACCAAATATGATAGGGTCATTATTTCTTACACCATTCAGTGTGTTGACATTTAGGGAAGTGTTTGCCTGTGATTTCCTGCTCTTTGGCCAAAAAGTCATGTGCCTGAAAGCTTCTCGAAAGAGTCTTAATCTACCTATGGCGGTAGGGGCGGGAGGGGGTGCTGAGGAGTTATGTACACCGGGGGGCAGTAGGAGGTATGGTCAGGAGAGCACGTGAAAGTGCTCTGGATACAGCAGTATCGACAATCAAGTCAACCCATGTGAAACTTAGATCAGAGGGCATCTCACAGAGTTCTTCAAACGTCAGCCCCAGTCCCATCGATACATTTGCCTCCACCACAGAAAGCCTAGAAAAATCTCCTTCAACCTGGGGTAGGGTAATGGGGAACTGTATACAAAAAGGGGTTCTCACAGTGTTTTGGGGGGAAAGCATTAAAGAATCGTGAGTATGGAAGCTCAGAGCAAAGATCTGAGAATTTTTAGCCTATGTATTCTGACAAAATAACCAGCATGTACCTATCACTTCCAAAACAGTATTCTGTTTCATGAAGGTGCCTGTCCCAGTCCAAGGAACAAGCATTTGTTTTTGTCTGAGGAAAAGGTTGTGATGGGGGGATTTCACTTATAAGGCTGCTCATATTTCACTGTGTTTCCTTTTTTTCAAATTTGATGACACCTGCGAGAAATAAAGGGCAGCAATTTATTAAACCAGATATTTGACAAATTGGGACACTTTGTTTTCTTATACTGTATTTTTTTGTTTTTTTATTTTTTTAGAGACAGAGTCTTGCTATGTTACCCAGGCAAGAGTGCCGTGGTGTCAGCCTAGCTCATAGCAACCTCCAACTCCTGGACTCAAGCGATCCTCCTGCCTCAGCCTCCCGAGTAGCTAGGTCTATAGGCATGCGCCATCATGCCCAGCTGATTTTTTCTATATATTTTTAGTTGTCCAGCTAATTTCTTTCTATTTTTAGTAGAGACGGGGGTCTCACTCTTGCTCAGGCTGGTCTTGAACTCCTGACCTCGAGCAATCCTCCCGCCTCGACCTCCCATGTTTTCTTACACTTTAAATAAATGAGTATTTACTCATACAGAATCCTAGAATTGTAAAGCTGGGGCCAACTTAGACACCTTATAGATCATCTGTGGCCCATTAACATTGCCTTGGGGAGTTTTGAGAAAAGCACCATGCCCAGGCCTAGCTCCAGACCAACTGAATCAGAATCTCAAGGCGTGCGACCAAGGAACATCTCTACTTTTAAAGCTCTGCAAGTGATTCCCCTGTGCAGCCAGGATTGAGAAACACCTCTAGCCTCACTGTTTCATTTTACAGATAAAGAATAGAAGCTCAAAGAGATGCAGTGACTTGTCCAAGGTTACCCTTGCCAGTAAGTGGTGTCTCACACTCAACTCCTCTGACTGTCAATCCAATATTCTTTCCACGATGCTCTTGTCTGTTCTTCTAGAACTTAGGGCTTTGCTGAACATTAAAGTTATGCAATTTACAGTGAGGGAGAAAGGCCAGAGTCTATTATAATCGTAAGGATTGGTGGGGCAATTTTGGAGGATTCTTCTCAATCATGAGTTCTCCAAAGACTACTATCAAGTATACCAAACAGTATGTTTAGTATGAAGTCATTACAGAATATGTGTGTGTATATACATAAGAAAAACATCTGGAAGAATATATATGTGTATATATGTATTGTGTGTATATATGTATATAAAATGATGTTAACAGTGTCTCTCTCTGGGCAGTAGGAATATGGATGGTCTTTATTTTTTCCTCGTTGTCCTTCTCATTTTTTTCTTTCTATATTTAAAAAGGACACTTCTTGTTGCTGGGCTCACTTTCCCCGTCTGAGAAACAGGGTATTGTAACTGTGAACTTCAAGACCACGTCCTGCTCCGGTGGTCAGTGTCTTCATACTACCCTCTAGCTCCCTCGTCCATCTGATGGCATGAACTGCATAGGCAATAACAGTGTTTGGAGGATAATCATGTATTATTTTTGTATGTATTACGTTGAGATGCCTAGCAACCGTTTTTGCTCCAGCAAAATTATTCTATTCTTCCTCAAGGAGCCAAAACGAAAATAATCTACTAACGACAGCCCTTGAAAGTTCCTCCTCTCTTTGGCCTTAGAAAATGCCGTCCGCGCGTATCTCTTAGGAGCGGAAGAATGGTTGTGAACCAAAAAGCCAGGGCGTGGTCGCCCCGCCCACCGGCCTCTACATCACCACCCCTCTCGCTGCTTTCCAGCGCGGACATTGGCTGTAAGCAAGAAAGAGCCCCGCCTCTAGTCTTATGACTCGCGCTAAAGCGGCGAGCCCTGGCTTTTGCAACGTTGTGGTCGGTGGTCACTGGTGCTCTCGCCCCAGGTCCAGCAAGCCTTTTCCCTGGTGGTGCTGCTCTTGTTGCCACTGCTGCCGCCGCCGCCCCCCGTTCTGCGGGATCATGGTGTGCTTCCGCCTCTCCTCCGTTCCAAGCTTGGGGCTCGTTCTGTTTTGCCTTGTCCTGGGTGAGTTGTCAGGCCCTCCTGATTAATCTCTCCGCCTGGGCCCGGGGCGCCGGTTCAAAGGCTACAACCGGCGAGACTGGTCGCGGGGGAGGGGTCTGAAAGGCTCAGCAGCTGACACTGGGCGGTGGCTGTTGGCCCAGTGAGGCGAGCAGTGACCTAGAGAAGGCCTGACCGAGGGATGGTGGGGAAGAAGGGCCCAGGAGAGTAAGAGGGGTCGGATAAAAGGGGGGTGGACGTAGGCAGGGAAGAGTGAAGAGTGGAGGAGGTCGGGGTGGAAGGAGTAACTTGGGGAAGACACTAAGGAGCCAGAGACAATTAGGAGAGTCCTGGTTTCCTGGGATCAGGGAAGAGTTTTGAAGATGGTGGGAAAACTATGAGGCGAGAAAGAAAATTGGGAGGGAAGAGACTGTGCCTGTGTGGAGTAGCTTTGGGAAAGTGTGTGGGTGGGGGACAGATTGGACAGTAGAGCCTGAGGGGCAGGGACAGGGTTGGGGATTTTGTAGGTGGGAATTCGAGGCTGTGGAGAAAGGGTGATTCAAGACATGAGAAATAATGCTGGATTTGAGTTTGGTAGTCAGAGTTTTCAGGGTGAAGGAACCTAAGGAGACTGGGACTATTTCCAGGAGAGAAAACTTGGGCCCAACCTCTGGAAAATAAGGGAGTGAATATCTGACTTTCGAGGTGTTGAGGATGTCAGTTTTCTACCAGTTTTGCTACTTCCAGCCAGACCTGACAAAAAAATCCCCAGACGCTGCAGTTGGGAGGGCTCCCCAGAAGTGAGGTTTTGGGGTGCTATATGTATCTGAGTTTTGTGTACTACCTCCTTGCCTTCAGAGTCTCTTGTGTTCTTCTTCCTCGTCACACAGCTGGCCCATTACCTCATTTTTTTTGGAGGGGTCAGGGTAGGTAACTTGCTAAGGACTGGATTTGTGACCCGGTCCTAAAATGCCTGGATGAATGTTGGCCGGTTGTGCTCTGCCCCAATAGGCAGGGGGTTCCTAAGAACTTTAATGCCTAAAGGCAAACTTTGGCCAGAGTGTCTCTTTTCCTGACCCTATTCATCCTGTGCTTGTTGGTACCCACTGGCTGTTGCTGTTTGTGACCTAATAAAAGAACAGAGGGAATGGACCCACATGGGAGTGGGAAGGAAATAGACATATTAAGGATCTGAGAAGGCAGTGAGAGGTATACGTTTTGTAATTCACATTTCAGTAGAATAAAATCAACACCCTAGAGTAGTGGGTTCTCAACCAGAGGACATTTGGCCATATCTGGAGACATTTTTGGCTGTCACAACTGGGGGATTGTTTTTGGCATCTCATGGGTAGAGGACAAGGATGCTGTTAAACATCCTGCTAACCACAGGACAGCCCCTCACAACAAAGAATTATCTGCCTCAAAAATGTCAGTAGTGCCAAGATTGAGAAACCCTGCCCCACAACCATAGCATTGGAAGGGTTCTTGATTATCTAATCCAGTGATTCTCAAGGACCTTTTGCAGAGGTCTGTGAGATCAAAACTCTTCAGAATAATACTAAGAAGGTATTTGTCCTTTTTACTTTTCATCCTTCCACCAGTGAACAGTGGAGTTTTCCAGAGGCTGCATAATGTGTGATGACATCACTACTCTGAAGGCTCCTGATGTTCTTCTGTTTTATTCATTTCTCAGTTTTAATTTCTAATACAGTAACTACTCATAGATAAGACTCACATAAACCGAAGCTCTGTGAGATCCTCAGTGGATAAAAGAGTAAAGGGGTCCTGACACCAAAAGGTTTGCAAATTCCTCATCTAGTCCAGCTGTTCACAGGGTGCAGGAAACTCTTCTGTAGCACTTCTGAAAGGGGGCCATGAGGCTTTGCTTGAACACTTAATTTGAAGCCTTAACTGTACTGCAAACCACTTACTGAGGGCCAGCTGACCCTAAGAGAGGATTGTTTACAACGGAAAGTACCTTATCAGTGACTAGAACACATCTGACCAAGGCATCTGTTAAACAGTACTTCCCTGCCAATTGAATCTGTGCACAAATACAACACAGTTATTGTTTAGAGAAAGTGAAGAAAAATAATAGTTGTCCTACTTGTTGGCTTTCATGTCGTTACATTTTTTTTGTTTTTTAATGAAAGCTTTTTTGTTTTATTTTTACAAAAGCAATGCTTGCTCATTGCAGAAAATAAACAGGCAAAAAGAAGCACATGAAAGAACCCATCAGCTCATCTGCTAGTTTGCCATTTATTGATTGGGACTAACTAGATTCATCCTCTTGGAAGATTTCCAAGATTGATTCCCTCCACCTCGAAGTTCAGAGCAGGATTTGGAGGAGTAAAAGTTAGTAATGTACCTAGATCCGATTTTTAAAAGGTTCCAGGATGAAATAGAAAAACCATCTTTCTATACAGCTGCTTTTTCTGACAGCTCTTGGTTCAGTGTGGAGCTCAAAGTCCTCCCATATGGCTTTTTATCCTAAGAATTTAGCAGTTGCTTGGTGGGTTTTGCACATTACTTTTCTAAATCAAAATGGATACCAAGAATAGGTTTTTGAAAACTCCATAAATATTAGTAAAGTACCTACTATGTACCTAAAACCGTGCCTGAGTACTGTAGAGCAGCTGTCCCCAACCTTTTTGACAGCAGGGACCGGTTTCGTGGAAGAAAGTTTTTCCATGGAAGGGCGTAGGGGAGGGGGAATGTTGGCGGGGGATGTTGCCACCTGGCTCCACCTCAGATCGTCAGGCGCTGGATTCTCATGGGGAGCATGCAACCTGGATCCTTCGCATGTGCAGTTTGCATTCGGGTTTGCATTCCTTTGAGGGTCTGACGCACTGCTGATCTGACTGGGGAGCGGCTGTGTGGGTGCAGGTGGGGCTTTGCTCCTCCCTTGCCTGCTGCTTGCCTCCTGCTGTGTGGCTCAGTCTGCAGCCCTGGGGGCGGGGGGGTTGGGGACCGCAGCTGTAGAGGGTGCCAGTGAAGGAGGATCTGTCCTGAATTTATAGTCTCATTAGCATTGGTGCTCTAGTTGTGCCAGTTTCACTTTGTAACTTTATCTCTATCCCAGCTCCACCCATAGCTTTTTAAAAATAGCTGCTTTAGAGTAAGCATAGAAAAGAATTCTTAGAGGCTACGTATTTGCCTTTGTCATAGAGATTAAATTCTGCTGATATTTTATTTGAATGAATTATAACTGACCAGAGAACTTTCTGAAGAAAAACTGTATGATTTCAGAGGCGTCGTAAAGAAGGTAGTGGATGAAAATCCTTTCGTAACATCATTGCTTAATTATATTCCCTTTGTGACATCATACATTTCAGGCTTCTTCTGTGGTTATTGATTCTTTTTTTTTGTTTTCAGAATATTACGGGGGTGTAAATGTTTAGGTTGCAATATATTGCCTTTGCCCCTCCCGTGTCGGAGCTACAAGCACGTCCATCCCCCAAATGTTGATTCTTATAAGTAGCTTGATGCTTGACTTCTGTTTTGTGTGGGTTTTTTTGTTTGGTTTTGTTTTGTTTTGGTTTGAGGCTTTTCTGGGTGGGAAAGACCTCATAGAAATATTCTTAGTGCGTACTTCACTGGCAGGAGCCCCTCCCTCCCACAAGTGTTTATTGAATGCCTGTTGTGTCCCAGCTGCTATACTAGGTGAAAGGGACAGAGCAATGGATAACACAGATGAAGTCCTTGCTTTCATGGAGCTTACATTTTAGTGGGGGAAGACAATAGCCCCATAGATAAATAATATAATGTCAGATAGTGATAAACACTGTGAAGAAAATTAAGCAGGTAATGAGGAAGGTGAATGAACAGATGATGGGGGTGAGTGATGGGAGATGACCTTTTTTTATACATTTTGTGGTGAAAGGGTCTTCCATTATTGGGTGACATTTGGGCAGAGACCCGAGTATTGGAAGGGGGCCAGCCATGTGACCATTGGGGGAATAGGAATAAATTTTGTCATTCCCAAACTCTTAGGTTAGTACGCTAGCCTATTTTCCACTCTTTTTTCTCCCAGTTCCAGTCAAGTCTGCCATACGTTTAGTCTCTGAGAACAGAAACTATCTTACGTACTGTTATTTCCCACTGCTTACCTAGCATAGGGCCTTGGTAAATTTTTGTCGAGGATATTGGTGGCCATTGGGAATATGATGGTAACTAGACTAACTTGCTTTCCTTTTTCTTTTTTGAACTTAAAATGATGTTTTGCAAGAAGTTCTTTTGTGTCTTTGGATTGAGAACTTTAAGATCAGTTCTAAGCAGTACAGATAATTATTATACAAACCAATTTACTAAAGTATAATCCCATATAGTAACACTATTCTCTTAGCTGTACCCTTCAGATATACCTCCCTAGTCATGGAGGGTAATATGGAAAAATAGGAGGTCCTTGGTGAGGACAGTTCAGTTTTCACAAAGAACCAATATCTCTCCTTTTAGAGGCAGTCTGAAAGAGAGAAAGTAAGCACAGATTTTTCTGTAGCCTTACCACATTTCATTTAACCGATAACTTTGATTTAACAGAACTTTTCAAGGTTCTGTCAAAATTATGCTAACTATAATAGAGACACTTGAAAGGACAGGTTTGTCATTAGTCTGTTAGTCATTGGTTATCATGTGTGATAGGATTATAGATATTCAAACATTTCCCCTGGGAACAGCTTTCTTCCCCTATACCCTTGGGTGGATTTTGTCTGTAACCAAGGATTATTTCGCAGCACTGGAGCTGACTTAGGTGACTCTTGGTGCAGGAAGACTGCTCTTCTTCCTGTAGTTACAAAAGCATTCCGATCATAATTTCATATTAAAGTGATCAGAGATCCCCTTAGATCCAAAAGTGTACTTTATAAGTACTTGTTGGTATCCTGCTGTGCATTGCGAAAGAATTATGGAGGTCTGCCAAACAGCACTCAGCAATAAGCACTTTCCATTAGTTGAGGAGCATTCAATCTTGTTTCCTTATCCACTCTCTCACCTTAAAAAAATTAAGTCATTTTGTAGCCTAAAAATCATATTTTTATTAACTTTTACTGCTCCTTTTCATGTGTTTAACGTTCTTAGCTTAAAATCATATTATTATTTTTCTGTTTAAGAGACTTACCAAAAAGCAAGAGTATAAGTAACTGAATGCAGTGAGTTGTACCTATTATTAGGAATTGTAAATGAGGAACAGTTCGTCTGACTTAAACCTGTAGGAAAACCCTCACTCTGAATGGAAAAGAAAGAGTAAATAGGTACTGTATGTATCTATGTCCTGATTTTTAAAAGGACCTTTTGTTCAACATCATTCTGTATTGATGAGTTTGAGGATAAGAGTCCAGAACTTAATATGATGAAAGTAAACATAAACCTAAAAGTTGGGAAAGATCCCTTTAGGTGCTGTGTTTACTGGAAGAGTGGCTTGTAAATTGAAATCTAACTTTCTTGGCAAAGTTCTCTTAGGTCTGAAGCTTTTATATGTTTTTTTTTTCATTTATATGCTTTCAAAGAACTTACACACTACAGTGTTGAGCAAGGGTAACTTGCCCAAAGTCTTACAGCTAGTAAGTTGAACTGCCCGATTTAAATTCTAGCTCTTCAACTCCAGAAATGGGGGCTCCTAATCACCTCATTATATTGCCTCTTAGATCGTCGTTCGTTTGTTTTTTTTTTAGTTTTACTTTATCACTAGTACTACATTCTTCCCTCACCCTCAATTTTGTTTGTGATGTGTATTTTTTTTCAGCTACACTTTGGGTCAAATAGACTGATTAAATATAAAAACCTAGCCACTTTTTGCAGTGTCTTATGCTTGGAAAATAAGGTCTGAGTTCTAAAACAACCTATAAATGACCTTTTTATGAACAGGATTGAGAGGATATTTGACTTTTGAGAAAGTTGATTTTGAGGCATGCCTTTTTTTTTGGAGAATAAACTCTCAGTTCTGTAATTATACACCCTAGAATATAGTCATCTATGGGTTTTTAATGCCATAAAGCCTTTTAAACAAAAATGGTTTGGTTGTTCTAAAATCAAACACAGCAATAGGGGTGGAAATTGCTTGCTAGAGACTTTTTACCAAAGTGTAAGTATTTCAACTGCAAACTTACCTTATGGGAAAAGCATTATTCCTAACTTGAAATTCACATCAAAATTTATTGAGGAAAAACCTGACATGGGGTTCGAGGGAGTATCCGGAAGACTGATAGGTTCAAAATTTGGAAGAACTAAAGGTCTGGCCTTCCTGTAATTAGATTAAGCTAAATTTCAGGTCCTTATTACAGGGCGTTTTCACCTTGATATAATCAATCAGTATTTATTGAAAATCTAATATGTATTCAGCACTCCTAGGAATGATAGGAGATAGAGGAAAAGTAATAGACATGGTCTCCCCCACCATGACACCCATGATAGATGACATTCATATAAAAGGCACACTGCTAGGGGCTGTGGCACAGATAAGATCATCTGATCAAGGGAGCATATTGGAATTCAAATGAGTGACAGAAATATTATCAAAAGATAATATCTTGAATCTATCCACATATATCATTCACTCACAGACTTTGGTACTTTTTTTTATTAGTAACAGATTACACGCTGTATACTATAATTTACCATGGCACACCAGTTTGTTGTGAAGTGACAGTTGAAAACTGCTGTTTTGGCACTTATGACACTGGGGGGGACAGGGGGGTTTACTGGTATAAAATAACTGAATAATTCAGGATCTTATAAGATATACTGAAATGTGGGAATATGTATTATGACTGCTCCTTGAGGGCTTTTATAGTCAAGGAAAGCCTTGTAGAGAAAATGGCTGCTAAAAAATGGATAGTATATCAGTTCAAGTTCTAATTGCAAGCGGGGCACAATCTGATCAATTTGAAGCAGAAAAGGAATTTATTAAAAAGATATCAGGACATATGGCATACATACCCTTTGACCCTACAATTTCCTTCCTAGATATATACCCAACAGACACACATACATTCTTTTACCAATGTGGGCAAGAATGTGTACAGCAGCATTTGTGATAGAACCAAACTGGAAACTATCCAAGAGCCCATCAGCGGTAGCGTAGATAAGTAGTGCAGTATTCACCTGATAATAGAAATCTATACAGCAGCGAGAATGAATAAATTGTAATTATGCACAACATGGGTGAATCTCACAAAACATAATGTTGAATGAAAGAAGCCAGACACAAAAGAGAGCATTGTGAATGATTCCACTGATACCAACTTGAAAAACAGGTAAAACTGATCCATACTGTTAGAAGTCAGGATAGTGGCTAGCCTTGGGAGGGGAATAGTAAGTGGAAGGGGAAACAAGGGGGCTTTGGGAGTATAGTTGACCCTTAAACAACACGGGGGGGTTAGAGACATCAACCACCTGCGCGGTCGAAAATCCACATATAACTTTTGATTCCCCAAAAGCTTAACTACTGATAACCTACTGTGACTGGAAGCCTTACCAACAACATAAACAGTTGGTGAACACATATTTTGTATGTTATATGTATTATATACTGTATTCTTACAATAAAGTAAGCTAGAGAAAAAATGTTAAGAAAATCTTGAGGAGGAGGAGGAATAGGACGGGTTGGCCTTGCTTTCTCAGGGGTGGAAGAAGATCTGTGTAAATGGACTCACACAAACCTGTGTTCAAAGGTCAGCTGTACTTGGAACGTTCTGTTTCTTGATACAAGTGGGTTCAGTTTGTGAAAATGCTTTGAGTTGTAGACTCAATGTTACGTGCACTTTTCACTTAATTTGTTATGCTATGTACTTTCCTATATGTATGTTACATATCAATAAAATGTTTGCATTATTAAAAATGTATATTGGGTAAGTGGGAATTACTGCCACTCTTGGCCGTATAGCCCAAAGCCTGATTCAGTACCCCAAGTCCTGCCACTGAACTGCACTACCACTGCCAAGCCTGAAACTGCAGCTTACTC
>RJWJ010009637.1:36192-49549 GCA_004363605.1 Indri indri | reverse complement strand
GCCTGAGCAAGAGCGAGACCCCATCTCTACCAAAAATAGAAAGAAAATTAATTGGACAGCTAAAAATATATATATAGAAAAAATCAGCCGGGCATGGTGGCGCATGCCTGTAGTCCCAACTACTTGGGAGGCTGAGACAGTAGGATTGCTCGAGCCCAGGAGTTTGAGGTTGCTGTGAGCTAGGCTGATGCCACGGCACCCGCCCCAGGTAAGAGAGTGAGACTCTGTCTCAAAAAAAAAAAAAAAAAAAAAAAAGTTCTATGGAAACCAACTATCTCATGCAGGATGGTTTCATTATAACCACACTTCAGGGATAACAACTGATTGTATAAACTGGCACTTGGAGATCTAAACTTTTCATGCCAGGGTTCAGTACGACAGTCATTGACTATTGATATGCAGTAATGCTATGTGCTGTTATTAGTTTAACACCTGCTTCCCCAGTGAATCCCATGAGGGCAAGAGCTGAGTCAATCTGATTCAGTGCTATGTCACAGCACTGAGCGTGATGCCTGGGAAAATAATCATAATGAGGAGGAAAAAGAGAAGAAAAAAAAAAGGAGAAGGGGAAGCAACAGTTGACATGTATCACGTGATTATGATAAGCCCATCGTAGTCTAAAAACCTTCTATGAATTGTCATTGAATTCTCACAACAATCACATGAGGTAGACTTTATTACTATCACATTTTACAAGCGAGGAAACTGAGGCATGGTGAACTGCAATAACAAGCTGACTGTGCTAAGAAGGGGCAGAGACAGGATTCAAACCCAGGCCCTGACTTCAGAGGCTGTGCTCCTAACCAACATACTACGATGCCTCTTGTAAAGAGGGGAGATCAGTCAGTACTTGTGGAACAAAGGAATAAACAAGTGTTCCAGAAACTCCCACAGTAGTGGGGGCTGTAGCCAAGGAGATGAGTGCCTTCTTAAGAGGGTATATTGGAATCCCTGGGGCATTTTTTTAAAACTACCCACCTAGTTCTTAGCTACTTCCCACTCCCACTGGTGGATGCAAAGCCTTCCTATAGCCCATGACTTTTGTTGTTTGGAAGCGTGTTTTCTCATGCAAGCATACTGAAAGGAATAAAAAAAACACTTTGGTAATTATTGTTCTAGAACAGTGGTCCTCAAACCTGCCTGCGTGTTAGACTAACCAGGGAGTTTTAAAAAATACCAATACCTGCACCCCACCTGAGATGGGTTAAGTTAGAATTTCTGGGGGTTGGGCCTGAGTACTGGAATTTCTTACAAGCCACCAAGGGGATCCCTAACCCTAACATCAGCATTGAGAAGAACTGATCTGCTCTCTTCATTGAAAAGCAACCAGGGAGGGCTCCAGATTACCTCATTCCCCTTCCTTAGGTATTAGCTTACAGGTGCAGATATCAATTCAAAAATGTAATTTAATTCAACCATTTCATGAGCACCTCCTGTTTCAAAAAGACAAAAATGCACAATGCACACAACTTTTATCTTTTATGGCCCCAAAGCTTAATACAGGATAATATAAGCATAGTGATGAGTATATAACATAGTTATAATATACAAGAAAGTACCACAGAGACAGGAAGGAGGAGGAAGACCGAACAGGAAGAGAAGCCCTAATGGAAAGTAGAAGTCTCTCTCTGGACAGCTAAGGAAAATACCACAGAGATGTACAGAGAAACTGGATGCAGAAGGACAGAGGGAGAGATGGCATCTTTTCTCTTTTGTAAACTTTTTTATTTTGAGATAACTGTAAATTCACAGACAATTGTTTCTACTGAGAAATCCCATATATCCTTCACCCAGTTTTCCCCAAAAGTAACAACTTGCATACTTACAGTACATCTCACGTAGCTTTTCTTTTCGATAAAAGGCTGAGAATGAGCAGATTTTAAAAAAAATAAAGTTTACAGTATCCTATCAAATAATTTCATTATGAGCATGAATCAACATTTTATTTCAAACTTATGGCAAGGCAACAGACTGCTGACCTTGGGAGGGACATTTTATAGGAAAAGAGGAAAGTGAGATAATCATTGCTAGACTGTATACGTGCAAAAAGAATGTCTGGTTAAGAAGATCATTAGACCCTTGACTGACAGCAAGCTAAGTAGGTGGGTAGGTAGTTTCCCAGAAGAGGTCTTAATCTCATTAAAATTTAATGTAAAACTGCTTAAGCATTTTATCACAAATCTTAATTTCCTTCCTGGTAGGAGGTTGTGAATTACATCATGAAAATACTTTTGTCTCAAACCAGGTTTGGGACAATTTTTCTTTATCACAAACCGGGGAGCTAAGTGATGCCTTGAGTACCCACCGTGAGTTTTGAAAGGAATGAACACAACGCCAAGAACTGAGGCCCTGGGGAAGATGACTCAAGAAAAGACCCACAAGTGATGGTCCAGTAATGTGGAAATTTTAGCTTCTGTGTGACATAAGTAACTTGGCGTTTGTTATGTATTATTTCCAAGCTAGGCTGCAATTCCTTTATAACACAACTTTCCAAGACAGGGATTTTGCCTGTTACGCTGATCCCCCCACCCCTGAACATAATCAAGCACACAGTAGACAAATAATAAATACTGAATGAATGAATTTCTAAACAGATAACCAGTAACGCTGCCTTCCCTATACTTCAAACATGTTAGGGCTGGGGATAGTTAAATCGTGTCTATATTTCATGAATTGATATTTGGGTAGCACATGTAAGAGTGTATTGATATACACCAAGGCTAAAACTATGAGAAAAACTTCAGCTTCATCTTGGACAAGAACCTCTACCCATACACAGAGGCTCCAGGAATCACTCAAGAAAGCCTTCGTTGTGATACGATGATGATGAAAAACAAATAAGTGGTGGCTGGGGGTTGGGGAGGGGGATATGATTACAAAGGGATCCCATGAGGGAGTTTATTTTTGGGGGAACTGCTCTGTACCCTAATTGTGGTAGTCATTATATGAGTATATACATCTATTAAAATTCATAGAACTTTTCCCAATAACTCAATTATCTTTTGAAATTTGCCACCGGGAGCCTATGGAAGGCATAGCTTGTGTGGGGGGTGGCATGCCCGCCCCTGCAACACTGCTTCCTTCTCTGGCACTGGTCCCCTCCTCCACGTGTGGTTAGGTCTCCAGGATGATATGTACACTGTGATGTTTCACTTCCATCCCCATCCTCCAGGGTGACTGACTACGGGTAGAAACCAAACTAGACCACCAGCTCAGTCTCTCCCTCAGATGTTTGAAACTTGGACTGTAGCTACAGGTAAATCTCTACGAGTGGCTGAAATGGTAACAACACAACTTGCAGTTGTGAGCTAGCCCTATCCTATTACATAGATAGAGAATTTGAGAAAGCTGGTTTGCAAAGTAAGAGAGAGAAGGAAAGAAGTAGAGATAAGGGAAATGAGGGGAGAGGGAGGGAGAGAGGCAGGGAGAGGAAGATGGGGCGGGGCGGGGAGGGAGGAGAGACTGACATACTGGGAATCAGACATGTTGACTGATTTAATAGGTTTCCAGTTCCCAATTCCTCTTCTCAAGATCCATCTACCTTCTTACTCTTCATTTCAATGAGCTAGTCTATGCTCTTATAATATATCCTTCTTTACATTTGATTAATCAAGCCCAAGTTCTCCTGTTTCTACAAGCACAGACTCTGAATTAATCTATGTCCCTTTAAACACCAGCTCTACCACCATCTACCAGTGAGAATGTGGGCAAACCCACCTCTTGATGCCTCAGTTTCCTCATCTTTAAAATGAGTATAATAGTACCTTCCACGGAGTCGCGAGGATCAGAGTCCATGTAAAGTTCTCAGAGCAATGCCTGGCACACAATATGAACCCAAGTGCTGTTGCTGTTATCGCTAACACAGCTTTACCAGAATCTGTCTAAATCCCCAATCTCATTGCAGAGCAGGCAACAGCTGCAATTGTCAATGTTTTCCAAAGTGAAAGAATACAGGAAAACATCTCATCCGTTATAAGAACCCAAAGACTTAGCCCAAACATGAAAAAATCTCTTGGAATGATGATTCTAATATAATGCACAATCATAAACATCAGGAGTTTTCTATTTCTTTAAATTCTGGTAAGATCTCCTGTGAAGTTATACCACAGTGCCAAAAAGAAGTATAAGACCTTTCACCAAGTTTGGTCCTATTCTCTCTGTGGCATGAATACGGTGGAGAGCTGGAGATGAAATCTTACATTTGCATTGTGATTTAGAGTTTACAAACCACTCTCTTAGATTCTATTTCATTTTGATCTTTACGTCAGCCCTTTGAGGCAAATATTATTGTTGAAACTTTACAAATGAGGAAATTAAAGCTCAGAGAGTACCCAACATCACCCAGATCCTTAGATACTCAGATAGCTAAGACAGAGGTCTTCTGGCCCCAGGAATTCAGCTTTTTCACAATAATTGTATTTATGCTTACCAAATGAACAGATCTGCAGGCAAAGCCCAGCCTGGCATGGATATTTTCACTATTCTCAGATTACTACCAACTCTTATGTCCCAGACCCATACATTTGTTGCTCACAGATGTGCAGTGAGGTTAGCCCACCATCCTCATTGCAGATTTTGAAACAGGTCTTCAATAATTCAAATCCAAGGTCACTCTTTGGGTATGTTAACTAATAATCATATCAACCCAGAAAACCTTGACTTCAAGCCCAGTACTCTCTTTCATTATATGACGTTGTCTCTTAGGTTACTTTATTCTTACTCTGGAACTCCAAATTCCCAACTAGGGTTGAATGGTAGAAATGTGTTCCTTATGGTCAGAAAATTTCTAGAGTTAAGAGAGAAACACATTTGCCTTTCCAAGTGGATAGGGGTAGAATGAAAGCTAAGGTCAATTACCCAATCTTGTGCAAATGCTATACTAGAATGAGGTAGATCTATGTATTCTGATATAAAAGATGTCCAAGACAGAGTGCTGGGAATGGTGGAGGAAGCAAATGGTCAAACAGCTTAGCTGTTTAAATAGCTTAAAATAAAAGGGGGAAAGAAACAAATTTATATAAGTATGCAAAAAGTTAGAGTGTTTCTCTAGAAAGATGTCATTCATTGCAGGATAGGTCAACTGAAAGAGCTCAGTTTCTCTGTTCTGAAGGCCAAGACAAAGAGGCTGGTGAGGAGGGCTGCTACCCTGCTACCGTGGTATGCCTTGGGAAAATAATTGCAAGAGAGAGGTGGAGTAAGAGAGAATAGCGTGTGTGTGTGTGTGTGTGTGTGTGTGTGTGTGTGTGTGTGTGCGCGCGCGCGCACGCGCATGCACATAAACTATGAGATCTGCATATGAAAGAGCTTTAGGAGCCTAGTACCTACACCCAGAGAGACCAACTGTTGGAATAATTACTTGAGGCTACCCAAGTGGGAAGAGAAACTGGGTCACTGGGTTTGGCAGCAGTATAATCCCAGGTCATTGCTGATTTTATGCCAGAGTTTAAGGATTATACTAGCACAGCCAGAGAATCTGTGTTTCAAGAGTGACGGTGTGAAAATGAAAACTAACAAAGCCAAAAATAACATTATTCTTCAACTAACTGAGTGGGATTTTTATTTCTGTTTTTATTTTTCTTTGCACAGTAATAGCAGATCCGCCTCCTTGAGGAGTGTAAGCACCCCTGTGTTATTGGAATCACTGTAGGAGAAAGGACTCAGGATAGGAAAAAGACATTCTCACAAAATGAGGTTTCAGAGATATTTAATTTAGGTAATAAAAGGAATGTGACCCAACTTCTACTTTTGGCTATGACAGTGGCTTATATCACACTATATCTTCTGCCAATAACAGCTATAAAATCTGTGTTAAAAATGTTTTTAAACACTGCTTGAAGCCACTGAAGGGCAACCAAAGCAGCCAGAAGTTGACGAGGCAAGACCATGAAGACATGAGAATAATATTGGGGTAAGCTCTGTATTAGCCAGTGTGCTTCCCTCTGAGGCATCTGCCAAGTCACAGCGCATGGCATAGAGGACAAATAGAAAGCAGCAACCTGCTTGCAGCTATCATAGCAAGCTGCAGAGACCAAAAAAAATTCAACTTCAAATACCAAAGCATCCAGTACTTGAAGGTCTAAGATCCTAAGATCTTAGAGAAAAAAAAAAAAAAAAGAATTTATGAGAAGTGAGCCCCAAATTCTACATACAATTTTCCCTCAAGGTATTTGAAAGTTTCAAAGATGTATATATACATGAAGTAAAATGCTGAGAGCACAAGAAGAAAACATGTGCTAAGAAGCTAAAAGGCTAGGATTGCAGAAACAGAATTTAGAGGTACAAGGATGCCAAAGCGGACAGACATTGTTTGGGGAAAGGGGAACAGATTTTGTGGTGAATTGAAACTGCCAATGGTCATTGCCCTTGGAGTGAGGATTACACTTAGGAGTATAGAGAAGCTAGAAATAGAGCCGGTAACTGCAAAATCTGAAACCTGGACTCCACTAAAACAAGGTAATGCTCATGCTCTTTCTGCCTGCCAGAAAATAAAGTAAATCTCCTATAGAGGAAGATAATATTGTACAGAGCCTCTACCGTCTTTCATAAAAGATATTCAGCATTCTACGAGAATAGAAAATTATTCATCCTGGGAAACAGAACCAAGTGACTAAAAACCAAAAGAAAACACAGACAATAGAAACTGGCCCAGAGATAATCCAGACATTGAGTTACCACACATGGACTTTAACTATTACTATTATTCCCCCAAACAGAGAAAAAGATAGGGAATTTATTAAAGGGGAATTCCTAAAGAAAAAAGTAAATGGAAATTCTAAATTGAAAAATATGGTAACTCAAATTTATAATTCAGTAATGATTTTAACAGCAGACAAAACTGAGCAAGGACGATGACTGAAATAAAAGGTCAGTAAGTAGAACGTGCAAGGGTTGATGCATTGTAGTGGGGGTGGAGGAGAATGAAAAACAGATAAGAGTGTGACCCATGAGACCTGGTAACAAAGTTTAATAAACGTGTAATGAGAATCTCAGACAGAGAGAAAAGACAGAAAAGAGATTATTTAAAGAGATAAGGACTGGAAAACTTCCAAAACTGACAGAAGATCGAGCCACAGAATTAAGAAGCTCTACAAACACTGGGAGGAAATGAATCCAAAATAAAATATCTAGGCACACTGTTGAAAACCAAAGACGAAGAAAAGGCTGCAAAAAGCAGCCAGAGGCGAGAGAAAGCATATCACTTTCTAAGGAATAGCAATAAGACTAACAGATTTCTCAACTAAAATGATAGAACTTAAAAGCAATGAAATGGTATCTTTAAAATGCTGACAGAAAATAACTGCCAACCTCAAGTTTTATACACAACACAAAAGTGAAAGTAGAATAAATATATTTTAGATAAATAAAAACTAAAATATTTAATTACAGCAGGCTGGTACTAGAGGAAAGATTAAAGGAGGTTCTTTGGGCATAAAAACAAAAACAGCAATCCTAGAAGAAAATGAGACAATATTGGGATATTTCCAGTACTGGAAAGAATAAATACATGAGTAAGTCTAAATGAATATTGACTACTAAAACATTGGTAGTTTCTATTGTAGTGTTTACTATATTTTTAGAATTAAAATATGTAACAACAATGACATAAGAAATAGGAGCAGTAAACTGCTGTTAAGATTCTAGCTTTGTCTGGGAAATAGGAAAAAATGGTTAAAGCAAACCTTAATAAGTCAATGATCAATATTGTTTCTACCGAAACCACCAAAAGGAAAATAAGAGTACGTATACTAACGAGTATAGGGTCACCCAGATGTTCCTTTTTTCTTTCTGTGTCCTGATCAAAAACCACAGAATGCCTTGACTGCCCCATGACCCAGCCAGGTGTAGGTTTTTCCCAGCAGGCTGGAACCCAAACTGGAGCCTTGAACATTCCCAGGAACTAATAAAATTGTCTAAACTGTTGTCCAAAACACTGAAAGAAGTTGGCCCCAGCCCCGAGCCAAATTCCTTAAACTCTCATAAAAACTCCATCATACCCTGGCCCCTCGCTGCAGACATACCTAGGTAGGACACCCTTTTTTCCAGCTGTCCATCACGAGGATTTCTACAGCACTGTGTAAGTAAATTCCTTTAATAAATGATTTCGACTGATCATTCTAATGTTTAGTGCTTCTTTCTTTGGAATCCCAACCAGCCCCATCAGGGGAAAGTTTGGGGCACTCCCTTGTGGGACCTCCCCTGCCTTGGCTTTTGGAGCAACTCCAGTCATGGGCTTGTGGGATGAAACAACAAGCTAAAAAACAGGCAAAATGTAATAATAAAAAATAATCAATTAATCCAAAAGAAAGAAAGTACAAACAAAAGTATGATACATTTTAACATAAATGTTTCAGTAATTAACATTAAATGTTAATGAACGAAATAATCCAATTAAAAGATTTTCAACCTGAATAAAAACAAGCTATATATGTTGCCTTTAAGACACAGACTTTAATATAAAAATATATAATAGTTGAAAGTAAAGGGATGATAAAAGATATAAAGTAAAAGGATGGTAAAAGATATACAAGAATATACCAAAGCCAATGTAGCTATACTAATATCAAACAAAGTAGACTTTACTTCAAGAAAAATGACAAAGATCTGTATAAAAATATTTATAGAAGCATTTTTCACTATAGATTCAAGTTGGAAATCAATTACCCAGAAATATAATGCATAAACAAACATATTGTGGTTGAGTCTTACGACGGAATATTACACAGCAATTAGAATGAGAAAATTTCTGCTAGACACAAAATTACAGATGAATTTCATAGATAAAATGTTCAACGAAAGAAGTCAGTCAATAGGGCGCATGCAGTATGACTCCATTTATCAAAAATAGGTTGTTTCCACATCTTTGCAATTGTGAACCGTGCAGCCGCAGATTAATAAAACGCGGTATATGTATACCATGGAGTACTACTCAACCATTAAAAAAAATGGTGAACTAATACCTCTTATATTAACCTGGATGGAACTGGAGACCATTCTTCTAAGTGAAGTATCACAAGAATGGCAAAGCAAACACCACATATACTCACCAGTAAATTGGAACTAATCAATCAACACTTACATGCACATATGGAAATAACATCCATTGAAATCAAGCAGGTGGGAGGGGGAGGAGGGAATGGATAAATTCACACCTATCGGGTACAACACACATTATCAACACTTGTAACTTTGACTCAAATGGTACAAAAGCAATTTATGTAACCAAAACATTTGTACCCCCATAATATTCTGAATTAAAATTTTAAACAAAGAAAAGAATATGAAAAACTGATGAATGATGATAAAAGTCAAAATAATGGTGATCTTTGAGGGAGGTAATGATGGAGAAAGAATACGGACATCTTCTAGGCTTCTAGGTAACATTTTACATATTGATCTGAGTGGCGGGTCCACCACTGCACAAACAGTAAACTTATGATTTGTACATTTTTATGAGTGTATGGGTTCCTTCTAGCACCTCTTGTATTATCCTGGAGAGAGCTGGAGCCCATTCTACTAAGTGAAGTATCACAAGAATGGAAAAACAAGCACCACATGTACTCACCATCCAATTGGTTTTAACTGATCAATACTTACATGCACATATAGTAGTAACATTCATCAGGTGTCAGGCAGGTGGGAGCGGGGAGGAGGGCTTGGGTATATTCACACCTAATGGGTGCGGTGTGCACTGTCTGGGGGATGGACATGCTTGAAGCCCTGACTCAGGTGGGGCAAAGGCAATACATGCAACCTAAAAATTTGTACCCTTGTAATATGCTTAAATAAAAAATAAATTTAAAAATTAAAAATAAAAGAAACATAATCCCATTTGATATATCAAGCTAGTAAAAGGCTATATGATCCGTTTATGATAATTTAATGCATTAATAATAATAATAGTAAACACTTAACTAGTCCTGTCTGGAAAAACAAATACCACATGTTCTCACTCATATGTGAGAGCTAAAAAGTTTGATCTTGTGGAGATAGAGAACAGAATAATAGATAGCAGAGGCTGGGAAGGGGAAATGAAGAGAGGTAGATGAATG
Source organism: Indri indri (assembly GCA_004363605.1). NCBI lineage: Eukaryota > Metazoa > Chordata > Mammalia > Primates > Indriidae > Indri > Indri indri. The sequence continues at coordinate 39,500 of RJWJ010009637.1, read as the reverse complement.
GGTACAAACTTACAGTTATATACAAGAAATAAGTTCTAATGTTCAATAGCAGACTAGGGTGACTATAGTTAGCAACAATATGTTGTGTATTCCAAAGTAGCCGGAGGAGTGGATTTGCAATGTTACCAACACACAGGAATGATAAATACTCAAGGCAATGGGCACCCCAAATATCCTGAATTGACAATTACACATTCTATGCTTGTAAAAAAATACTCACATGCAACCCCAAATCACCCAATCCTTTGAAAATTCAAATGAAACTGGCAAAGCCATACACCATATGCCATGGAAAAGCTCAGCATTGATCCCCATCTCTGTGGAGATCCTTGAGATGTCAGTAAAGGGTTGTCATATCACTAAGTCATTTTTTGCTCAAAGTCCCCCAAATTCAGGTGAGACCATTTAGTTTGTGGATAAACTCACTCTCTGCCCATTTTTGCACTGATTTCCGTCCCTTAACCTAGGCTACGTGAGTAGCAGACTTTTACTGAAAGTTTGGCAGTGAAGAGGGTTTTTATAGCACAGCACAGCCAAAAATCTAGCAGTAACGCACTGTCTCTAAATTCAATCAGTCCCTCTGCCTGCAAACAGAATTTCTCATGGGCCACGTAGCTCAGCCCGATTTTCTCTCTTCTTCCTGCTCCTAGCCCTTCCTTAGCCTCATGCAAGCCATAACTCTCAAATTACTATTAATCTCTTCTGCAGACCAGTTTTCATAATATCTTTGTTACATTGTCTCCTTCCTGACTATTCCTTATCATATCTCACCACCTTCCAAACCCAAGTCGTCTATATTAAGCTGTTTTCCCAAACAATGGTAGTTCTCCTCCTAAAAGAAACTCTGCTGCCAAATCTTAAATTATTATTTTCCATGCTTCAGTCAAATGATACGAGTTCCCTCTACTTCTAAATTCAACCAGTAGATGGTACCTAATCGCTGCCAGGCACTGATGTCCTTGGGCTATATGGAGGAGGAACATGACAAAGTTCCTAATTTCCTTGAGCTCCCAAGATGGGGCTCAATAGATACTTGTTTGTTTGGAAAAATACAGTGAAGTCTTCTGCATTAATGAATGAATGCAGGGCATTATTTCCACATCTGTGATTCGGAACTCAGAATTTTACACATAATAATGATTCTTCCTATTCTTAGGCTAGCCACTTAGGTCTCTTGTTAAATAAATAAGGGGCCACTAGCTACAGCAATGCTACAAGCAATGCTTGTAAACAACATGTGCTAAATCCACTTTATCAAAATAACCAACACTCTTCATTTCCTCCACAAAACATACTGACTACTCTCTACAGAAAGCTGAAAGCTCATGGCTAACAGGAAATTCTCATTCTTCTGCTAGATTAACCAGCCAACTACCAGTTCTAATTATGTCAGATAAGAAGGCTTCTACTGTATTTTTCCAAATAAAAACAGTTTCTGCCCAAGCAGAGCTCTAATGCAAGCAGTTGGGGAAAAAAGTAACTCTGTTTTTTCCCTATCACATGCAGATGACTAGATGCCTCAGAGAGACTTTGCCAGGACTACATAAAATTCTCCTCCTGTTGCCTACATGACTACAATCTTCTTTTGCAGGAAGGAAACTTAAGTAGTTATCAGTTGTATGAGTTATCTATTCTTGAGAAATAAAGTCCTCTATATTATTCTATGGTTTAAAACAATAAGCTTTTATTATTGCTAATGAGTCTATGAGTGGGCAGGGAGGTTCTATTGATCTTGGCAAAGCTTGGGTGATCTCACTTGTGTGTGCAGTCAGCTGGCAAGGTCGTCTGGAACTGGCTGGTCAAGGACAGTCTTACATGTCTTGTGATTGGTTGGCAGTTGGCTGGAGTAAAGGGAGTCACTGAGCCCTGAGAACCTCTACGTCATGGCAGCTGGTCAGATTCCAAAAAAGAAAGTAGAAAGTACAAGGCCTGTTGAGGTCTAGGTTCAAAACCGACACACTGTTGCTTCCATCATATTCTAATTGTCCAAGTAACTTACAAGTTGCTATAGACTGAATTGTGACCCCTCTCATTCACATGCTGAAGCTCTAACCCCAATGTGACTGTATTTGGAGAAAGCACCTTTAAAGATGTAACTAAGGTTAAACAAGGTCTTAAGAATGGGGCCCTAATCTAATAGAAGTAGGGTCCTTGTAAGAAGAAAAGACACCAGGACACACACTTGCACATACACACAAAAAAAGGCCACATGAGGACACAGCAAGAAGGCAGCCATCTGCAAACCAAGGAGAGAGGCCCCAGGAAAAACCAAACCTGCCAACACCTTGATTTTGGACTTCTGGCCTCCAGCACAGTGAGAAAATAAATTTCTACTGTTTAAGCCTCCCAGTCTGTGGTATTTTGTTATGGTATCTCTTGAAAACTCATATGCAAGATGAGCCCAGATTTGAGGGATAGAGAAACAGAGTTCATCTATTTATAAAAGGAGCTACAAAGTCATATTGCAAAGGTTGTAGATATGAGGAAGGATGTAGAATCAAAGCCATTATTGTAATCAATGTATCACATCAATTGAGGCAACATTATCAATGTTTTTGGTATTATACCTCGAATTCATCTGTCAACTTTAGCATTCAGAAGAAAGTCAGTGAATCCCCTTGTTGCGGACACAGAAAGTCATGAAAGATGGTTGCTGTCACCCAAAGAATCAAAACAAGTCGCTTAAGCTATATCAAAGAACTGAGAATAGGTATGATAAAATGTCCCTCTAAGTCATTCTAGTACTATATAGTGGTGATAGCTGCCACTCGCACAGACCCAGAGGCAGGAGAGCAGGACTGAAAAGGCTCCTAGGCTCTGAAAGCAGGGAGCAGGACTAGGAAGTAAAGAGATCTCTCCAGAACCCCAAAAGCTGGCAGGTTGGGGGTAGAACAAAAATAGAGCTCTTGCAGTCAGTTCTGAAAGCTGACAACTTGTTTAGAAGCACAAAGAGATTGGTGTAGTCTCACTAGCACTCAGATCTCAGGGCTTACTGAAGGGAAGTACTAATCCCATACTCAAATCATTTGAAGCCAGGGACAAACTGAATCAAATAAAATCTGCAACAAAGCCTAGACTGAGCACAAATACAGATCATATTGAATCAGTCTCCCCTCCCATAGCCTGACATAGGGGAGGGGGAAGGGGGAGAGGGAGGAGGGGCGGGTATTTGCATACAGAAAGAGTGCAATGTGCACCATCCAAGGGATGGGCACACTTGAAACTCGGACTTGGGGGGGAGTGGGGAGGCAAGGGCAACATACATAACTTAAACATCTGTACCCCCATAATATGCTGAAATAAAAAAA